>OY744533.1:8573492-8600992 GCA_963556195.1 Sepiola atlantica | reverse complement strand
TCACACCTGTACTCACACCTGCACTCACACCTGTACTCACACCTGCACTCACACCTGCGCTCACACCTATACTAACACCTGCACTCACACCTGCACTCACACCTTCACTCACACCTGCGCTCACACCTGCACTCACACCTGCACTCACACCTGTACTTACACCTGCATTAGTGTCAGAATGGATGCCTCAAGTAAATAGTGTTCTTCTAAATAACACCAATGTTTGTCAATTAAAAACAGCATTGACTAAAAATACTTTTCTGATATGTCTTCATCTAAACTCTGATAATTGTTATACTGCAACTATTTCACAGGCTCAGAGACGATCAGGTTAATAGGCATTCTTTTCTGTTTGTTAATTATATTAAATACTAATTATTAATAACAATTATACACATGTAGTTATCTTCCACTTCATCAACGTCTTACCTTGTATCACGGCACGAAACAAGTACGTTACCATAGTCTTGTACTTCATCTTCCACTTCATCAACGTCTTACCTTGTATCACGGCACGAAACAAGTACGTTACCATAGTCTTGTACTTCATCTTCCACTTCATCAACGTCTTACCTTGTATCACGGCACGAAACAAGTACGTTACCATAGTCTTGTACTTCATCTTCCACTTCATCAACGTCTTACCTTGTATCACGGCACGAAACAAGTACGTTACCATAGTCTTGTAATCCTGTAATAAAATTAAAGAAACTTCTCTACAACAATCCCGCAACGAACACCGACAAATGTCAACTCCAATGTTCTCTCTCAGCTGTCAAAAATTCCACTGACCCCTTCCATTTTAGTCCTTTCATTTACATCAGGTGATCCACATATATGCTAATTAGTTGCAACTACAAAAGTCTACATCTGTGAAGAGAAGCCCCCTCCCATTCTAGTGGATGGACAGTCACGACATGCGAAGCATCGCATTCTCTTCTCAGCCGGTAGGTGTTCCTTTTTTATTGTCATAGTTTTCTTCTTTATTTTTGAATAATTAAATTCAGTGTTCGTTAGTCTTTTACATAAATATATTATCGAAAGCACTTCTTGGGATCAAAGGTTTTCACTAGTTGTAAGAAACCAATAGTGAACATTTTTGAGCCTGCCATAATTAATTTTAACCTGTCAAACGTGTTTTGTTGTTCCTCTGATCAGATGAATTTAACATTTTTTTTCTTTTGAAAACGGTCCGCACAGTTTGGTAAATATCGCCTGTAACAAATTTACCTAATCAGGATGTGTTATCTCATACAGCAGGCTCATATTTATTTTTCTGAACATAGTTTCTCGTAACTACACGTAACGATGCAGGAACATCTTGTAATCCTGTAATAAACTTAAAGGAACTTCTCTACAAAAACACCGCAACGAACACCAAACAATCTCAATTCCAATGTTTTCTCCTAGATGCCTAAACATTCAACTGTAGCCTTTCATTTAACTCCTTCCATTTACTTCAGCTGATCCCCACGCATGCTTCTTCTTCTTTCGTGTGAATCAGATGATTCTAGTGTTTGCATTAGTTTCCCCGATGTTTTTCTAGTAAGAAATCATTCTGAAAAGACATCGGGTATTTACGGGAAGGACCACGAGAAGGTTGCCAGCATCACTAATAGAAAGTGGTACTATGGAACCGACTGTACATATTTAAAAAGAAGCCCCTTCTTACTCTGGTGGATGGGCATTCGCGACATGCGAAGCACATCATTCTCTTCTCAGCCGGTAGTTGTTGTTCTTTATCGTCACACATGGTAACTCTGTGTAAAAGCGACTCACTCTTGCCGAACTACATCTTTTAAATTCAAATTAAACATGATTTAGTTCAAATTAAAAAAAATCGATTGCACAAAAACATTAGTATCAGCTTGAAAATAGAACAAGTAACTCATAATTTGTCTTCAGCGACCACTACTCCCTGAATAAATAATACACGGGTTATCTCCGTGCGATAACTATTACTTGAATAAATAAACATTTACTTTCTCCCCCTGAAACCACTTGAATAAGTACAGCATTACATGTTTCCTTCTACGATCACCACTACTTGTATAAATAAAGCCTCAGTTGTCTCCCCCTGCGATCACTACTACTTGGATAAGTAAAGCATTAATTGTCTCCCCCAAAATAACTCTTACATAATTAAGTAAAGCTTGGGTTTTTTACTCCTGCGATCACTACAGCTTGAATAAGTAAATCATCAGTTACCTTCTCCTTGCGATAGCTACTACTTGAATAAGTATTGGAGTAGTTGTCTCTTCCTGCGATCACTACTACTTAGTTAAGTAAAGCATGAGTTACCTCCCCCTGTGATAGCTACTACTTGAATAAGTGAAACATTATTTACCCCCTTCGATCACCGCTACTTGAATAAGTAAATGATTAGTTTCCCCCTTTGCGATCGCTACAACTTGAATAAGTAAAACATATGTTGTCTCCCCCTGTGATACTAGTAATCTCTACTGACTTATTTGGCACGGTTGCAGTAGATAATCAAAATCTAAGCACAATGTATTATATAACCTTATAAACTTATGTGTTTATATACATGAACTAATAATCATATATAGAAAGAAAGAAGTAGAAAGAAAGAGAGAGAGAGTTAAACTAAGATCACGACCTTATTTGTATGTATGTGTTTCAAAAGAAATATTCATACTTGACTAATAATACCCACTTTGTCAACACGCGTCGTAAGACCCATTTAAAATGTGAGTCTGGGCCACTCACTACGCTCTAAAAAACGAAGCCGCACGCCCTCCCACTCTAAAGAAACACAAAAAAAAAATTAAAAGCAAACATCACTAAGTGCGATAAACGGCCCCACAAGCTCTGACGTCACGACCAACCGTCATAAATAATTTGTGGTGAACAGCTGGTACATCGGACTGACGCGCAAAGTGGACGTGAAGCGGCCCGATGATTTGAAGAGTAAACATCTTTAAAGAGTCGGACAGATTTCTTTTTAAAAAGTTTTCAATCATTTCACTAGCACCTGTTTAAGGTTCTATAGTTTTCAAGTTTTTTTTTCTATTTTAAATAGAAAATAAAATTTTCCGTGAGATATCCAAAGATGTATTTTGATCCTAACACACTCATCAACATATCTTAGAGAATAATATATTGTTAGTTCTTTGCGTTAAGTATAGTATAAAACAATATATATATATATATATATATATATATATATATATATATATATATATATATATTGTTTTATACTATACTTAACGCAAAGAACTAAATATATATATATATATATATTAAATATTTTAAATATGTAGTTTATATATATATATATATATATATATATATATATATATATATATATATTAAAACCATATATTATAGCCACACAAGCACATTTAAAAACAGGGAACGTCAAATTAAAACAGCACTAGCTAACCACTATTGGGAGTTCAAAGAAAGTGGACGCTCACCAATAATTGTAATGAAAATAATACGACAGGCCAGTACATATAGAAATTTAGACGACCTGTGTAGATTATGTCTGAATTAGAAATTGGAAATCCTAAACTTTAAAGACCCTCAAAATCTATTACACCGTAAAAGTGAGATAGGAAACAGCTGCCTACACAGAAATAAATTTACCTTAGGCTAACAATACATAAATAAATAAATAAATAAATAAATAAACAGACAAAAAAAACTAAACTAAACTAAACCTAAAACCTTAAAAACTAAAACTTAAAATAGAAATACAAGGAACCACGTGTTAAAATGAGATCACCCATTTATATCGACGCAACAGTAAACAAGATATAGGCTACTCTATAGGAAACAGAACAATAAAATCTGAAACAGCACAATAAAATAGGAAACAGAAAGTAAAACGAACCGGACCTTGTTCGTGAGAAGACCAACGATTGGCTAAGAGAGCAACAACAAATCTGATTAGTTAACTAGCTAGCTGTGTATATAAAAGCACCCGGCAAAACTAACTCCATGCATTTTAGCCTGAAGACCCCCCCCCCCGGGATAAAACGCGGGAGCCTATATTTAGCTTAATTGCCATAAATATATTTTGATAACTTACTACTTTGTTATACTTACGTGTCGAGCACTGTTGAAGTAAATACTGAAAATTGATAGATAAAAAATTATATCCCCATATAAAATTTTATCTGGATACATGAAATAGTAATATATATATATATATATATATATATATATATATATATACAATAATATTTTTATAAATAAATATCAGTTTTTTTTAAATACCTAGAGACATCTATGTTTCATGCTAACGTAATCTTCAGTCTAGGAACTAATACCCGACGGTCAGTAGGCGCGAACCCCGAACACAAATCGCCAATGATTCGTAGTCGGTGATCATATCCAATCGGCCATCGTCAATTAGTTAATAAATATAGAGTAACTTTAACTGTAAATAGCGACAATCGGCTGCTATTTACCAGGCAGATAGAGTGATCTTACGAAACGGTGTTCGGATCTCGCATATAGCTATTTGTACTGCTTGTTATTAAAGCTACTCGAAAGTGCCCAGCCCTTGTGGGGAGGGGGGCTGATAAACAATAATATTTTTATAAATGAATATCAGTTTTTTTAAAATACCAAGAGACATCGATGTTTCATGCTAACGCAATCTTCAGTCTAGGAACTAATTCCTGACGGTCGGTAGGCGCGAACCCCGAACACAAATCGCCACGCACACATCAACACACACGCACATACTTATTTATATATATATATATATATAGGTATGTGCGTGTGTGTTGATGTGTGTGTGTGTTAGCCACTCCTGCTATGTGTACTATTATCACACGATTTCGATACCACACTGTCTCTTCATTACACCAAAGAGAGCGTCGCCGTTGAGAGTTTTCTCCCTTTCGGTCGGCGTTGAAATAGTAAATTAAAAAATATGACAATGTCGGATTCTTATTTTCATTGAAACAGAGCAGATGTTCGTTAGAAATATTTTCTTTATTATATAAAAATCTATAAATCTTTGCATCTTATTGATTTCTTAAACATAAATGTATATCTGTTTGATCAACATGAGACATTATTCTTAACAGCAGAGTTCATATACACCATTTAGAAATGCGTTTACGCATTTCTCTAAAAACTAATCTGAAATTTGGTCGCTGTCCTAAGACGCGTTGAGGTATTTTACTTGTTGGTCAACACTTGTTCAAACTTGATTCAGTTGGCTATCTTTTATTCAGACTGTTAATATTTTATTCAGACTGTTTATATTTTATTTAGACTGTTTATATTTTATTCAGACTGTTTATCTTTTATTCAGACTGTTTATATTTTATTCAGACTGTTTATATTTTATTTAGACTGTTTATATTTTATTCAGATTGTTTATATTTTATTCAGATTGTTTATATTTTATTCAGACTGTTTATATCTTATTCAGACTGTTTATCTTTTATTCAGACTGTTTATATTTTATTCAGACTGTTTATATTTTATTCAGACTGTTTATATTTTATTTAGATTGTTTATATTTTATTTAGACTGTTTATATTTTATTCAGATTGTTTATCTTTTATTCAGACTGTTTATATTTTATTTAGATTGTTTATATTTTATTCAGATTGTTTATATTTGATTCAGACTGTTTATGTTACGGTACTGTAGGGCCCCATTATGCAAGGCACAGTAGGTTAACTAGTATCAAATAGCTAATTTTGTTATTGAAAAATAGGTTTTGTTTCTGGACTCAGAAGTGAGTTCAGAGAAGAGTTTGATCCAAGAATAGTCATAATAAATTTAGACACCTGACGTGACCTTTGAGTCAGAGATCAGAGTGAGTCGTTTTTGTCCCCATCTCGTGCGTGGGAATGATGATTACGTCACCACGGAGAACAAGAACTTAGCTTTTTAGGATCAGTCTGCCATGGGAGCTCGAAGCGACAACGTCGTTTCGGAAAAGCGAGCGAAGTTTTCCCAAGAATGTAATCGCTCGCGATAAGGGCTGTATCCAAAAGAGATCACCATGGAAGCTTGTGTGGAGCGCATGCAGATGAGGTAGCTCTCGAACGCAAGAGCTCGGGTGTGAATCGAAGAGATATGGGCCAAAGCTACTAAGAAAAACTAACAGCGTCTAACGTCCCACAGAGTACGAACTTAAGAAGATGTGAATGAAGAACCAATAATGGAAACCCCTCCACTCGAATGAAAGCATGAAATAAAAAGAACAAAAGAAATCTCTCAGAAAATCCGACTTCGAGTGTCTTTGTCCTCTGCTTAAAGATAGAGTTTGCCCACAAAAACAGGTACCACACGGCGATCACAGCCAGCAACAAGATAAGGGCCAGCGACGGACGAGAACTACAAAGGTAACTTTCTTATAATGTAAAATATCTGGAAACTGTGTTTCAAAGTGACTTTTGGACTCTTGAAAAATGTGTTTAGAAATCTGTTTAAATTACTCTTAAGAAAAGTGTGTTTGAGGTCCCTGTTGAAAATTGACTTTCCAAAATGTGTTAAAGTTACTGAGAAACATGTTTGCTTAAAGAATGACTATGAAAATGTCTATGAAAATTGTATCATCAGAAGTATTAAGAAAAAAGATTGAAATCACTATTAATCCTCTCGTGAACATTTCGCGTTGTTTTCAGCCGGAGAGGTTGTGGTAGCGAACTGTTGAGGTGGTTTTGGAGAACTGCCTCAGTCGGAAGGATTTCTGCCTGTAGTAATAAATAAGCTCCCCCCCCTTTGCTTATCGTGACGTTTAATTTCAGTAGGTATGCAACACATATTTCATTTTGGTGCTTAGTGACCAGCTGTTTCGACATGGAACAGATTGAATTCGAACCATGGGTACTAACAACGTTTGCGGTCTAAAATAAAAAAATTAAATATTAAAAAAATAAGAAAAAAAAAACACGTTCGGTCCGATAAAATAAAGGGAAAAAGAAAGAGAGAGAGGCAGAGACGGACAGAGTCGGAGACAGAGAAAAAGTGATATGCAGTTCGAATTGTATGAGTGGAATGATATAGTGAAAAAAGAACAAAAAAAAACACGATTGGATTTTTAAGGTAACAAAACCTTGAGGAAGAATAGGTTGTGGTTTTCATTTATGTGTTAATTTGTGTTTTAAATGTATTTTTTTATTTTACATATATGTTGTGGGTGGCGTTTGATGCAGAAAAAAATGAGAGAGAGGATAAAAGTGAGAGTGATGAGTCATATGTTGGTAGAGAGAGACAGTGTAAAAGAAAGAGGAAAAAAGTATGAGATGGAAAGAGAAAAAAAAAGTGAGAGAAACGGAGAAGGAATGTGAAAAAAAAGAGTGAGTGAGAGGCACATGTGCTGTCAGGTGCCGCATAGTGTTTTGTCTACGAATCCTGTTTTGTTTCGGGACGGACATGAGTGAGTTGTTTGGTTGAAACATGGTTGGACTTTGAGGTAACGGAACTTTATAAGAAAAAGCGTCGGCGCAGAGATCTCATGTCAGGAATAGAGAGAGGGAAAGGACCGCGTGCGAACAGCCGGCGGGGTCGCCTGATGTCGCCCCGGGATAATTGTCTTTGTTTTTTTTTGTTCAATTGAATTGTGTTGCATGAAATTTTTTTTTTTTAAATATAATGTTGTACTGCATAATTTGTAATTGTATTGTGGAGAGGGTTGGCCATTAATTCATTGGTTCGACTTTTATTTTTTTTTATTATTGTTGTTTTTGAATGAATTTTGGAGAAGTTTAGTCGGTTAAGTGAGAATGCTATACCAGTTACGTAAAAGATTTTTTTTAAAAAAAGGCAGATAATTTAATGGGTATAAGTTTGAGTCAGCCGGGCGATTTGAGTTGATTAGGTTCGTGCAGCTGGCGGCAGCTAGAGTTGGTTTGGGTCGGATCGCGGAAACCCTTGGACAGGGTTGATTTTATCGGGAAAAATCCCCGTGTACAGAGTATGTACAGGCTTGGAAAGTCAATGATGGATTCCCGGCGTTTGCTCGTATGCTCTCTTTTATAGAGTACCCATGGGTTAGTGGCGAGGCTTGTGGTAAAGCCTGCATACGTTAAAATTGCAAACGGGAGAATGACGGTGATATGGTCATTCTGTGGGACCACGAGAAAAGGACGGTGGTCAGTTATGGAAATTGTTGTTTTTGTGACCCAGGTGTGCCCAACTGCGCCGATAGAGTGTGTGAAAGTTGTGTAAAATGTTAAGCTTTGAAATTGTGGTCCCATTTTTTTTGTGGATTTTGGATGTTTGCCAACGAGTGTGCTGCGAAGATACCCCACCCCCTTACCGCATAGATAGGAACACGGGAAGGGAACGCATGGAATTGGTGTCTGCTCAACACCAGTGGGGATGGAGTTAAGCTGGGGTGTGGTGTGACTCGGGTGCGCGCGTCGGGGCGGATAGAACCATGGGGATCGATTTTTAAAAAAAGGAGGTACCGGGTGTTAATTGGATTTAATTATAAGATTATAGGTTGGGCCTAGTTTGTGGTCATTCGGCGTGTTCCGGGAGCAGAGATGATTCGATGTGACATTTCGCCCAATACCGTATCGACTAGATAGATCCATGGGATGGGGTCCTCGACGTTTAATGAACAGGATTGGGAATTAGAAACTGGGTGTTTGTTCGCTGTCATTCGCGACGGGAGCACGGGCGTGTCAGAAATGTATGGTCCATATATAGCAAGCAGCATAGCGACGGTACCTTCAGTAAGCTTCGAGGCTGACCATTAGAGAATAGGTTAATGAAGGTTTTTTTTCCTGTTTTTTGTTCCCCTATTTCGCGAGAATAAAACGCGCAGTTTGTTTTAATCGGTTGTGTGCCGACCGTTTGTTGAAGTTATCTGAGAAAGTGATGGTGGCCCGAAAGTGTAACATACTGGGAATTTTTGGAAGTGGTCGAGCACGGAGAACGTGTGTGAGCAAGAGCGAATTTATGTGGTAGATTTTGCAGGAGATATAGGCGAGAAACACCTCATGTTGATTTATGACAGGGGATGGCTTTTTTTAGCCGGTAACGACCGTAGGGAGCAAACTCTCCCACATCCCGGAAATATTGTCATGTGGTGCCGAAGGAAATTCGGGCAGGGGTGAAATGATGGTAACCCCAGGAGTGCTCAGGCTCGGATTTTTACCAGTCCCAGGGAGGGGTTGGTTTTTTAAAAAAAAAGAGAAAATCTTGGGATTTTTTGTTTTTTTTTGTTTATAGGGAAGGAAGGAGTGTTACAGTACTGTAGGGCCCCATTATGCAAGGCACAGTAGGTTAACTAGTATCAAATAGCTAATTTTGTTATTGAAAAATAGGTTTTGTTTCTGGACTCAGAAGTGAGTTCAGAGAAGAGTTTGATCCAAGAATAGTCATAATAAATTTAGACACCTGACGTGACCTTTGAGTCAGAGATCAGAGTGAGTCGTTTTTGTCCCAATCTCGTGCGTGGGAATGATGATTACGTCACCACGGAGAACAAGAACTTAGCTTTTTAGGATCAGTCTGCCATGGGAGCTCGAAGCGACAACGTCGTTTCGGAAAAGCGAGCGAAGTTTACCCAAGAATGTAATCGCTCGCGATAAGGGCTGTATCCAAAAGAGATCACCATGGAAGCTTGTGGCGAGCGCATGCAGATGAGGTAGCTCTCGAACGCAAGAGCTCGGGTGTGAATCGAAGAGATATGAGCCAAAGCTACTAAGAAAAACTAACAGCGTTTAACGTCCCACAGAGTACGAACTTAAGAAGATGTGAATGAAGAACCAATAATGGAAACCCCTCCACTCGAATGAAAGCATGAAATAAAAAGAACAAAAGAAATCTCTCAGAAAATCCGACTTCGAGTGTCTTTGTCCTCTGCTTAAAGATAGAGTTTGCCCACAAAAACAGGTACCACACGGCGATCACAGCCAGCAACAAGATAAGGGCCAGCGACGGACGAGAACTACAAAGGTAACTTTCTTATAATGTAAAATATCTGGAAACTGTGTTTCAAAGTGACTTTTGGACTCTTGAAAAATGTGTTTAGAAATCTGTTTAAATGACTCTTAAGAAAAGTGTGTTTGAGGTCCCTGTTGAAAAATGACTTTCCAAAATGTGTTAAAGTTACTGAGAAACATGTTTGCTTAAAGAATGACTATGAAAATGTCTATGAAAATTGTATCATCAGAAGTATTAAGAAAAAAGATTGAAATCACTATTAATCCTCTCGTGAACATTTCGCGTTGTTTTCAGCCGGAGAGGTTGTGGTAGCGAACTGTTGAGGTGGTTTTGGAGAACTGCCTCAGTCGGAAGGATTTCTGCCTGTAGTAATAAATAAGCTCCCCCCCCTTTGCTTATCGTGACGTTTAATTTCAGTAGGTATGCAACACATATTTCATTTTGGTGCTTAGTGACCAGCTGTTTCGACATGGAACAGATTGAATTCGAACCATGGGTACTAACAACGTTTGCGGTCTAAAATAAAAAAATTAAATATTAAAAAAATAAGAAAAAAAAAACACGTTCGGTCCGATAAAATAAAGGGAAAAAGAAAGAGAGAGAGGCAGAGACGGACAGAGTCGGAGACAGAGAAAAAGTGATATGCAGTTCGAATTGTATGAGTGGAATGATATAGTGAAAAAAGAACAAAAAAAAACACGATTGGATTTTTAAGGTAACAAAACCTTGAGGAAGAATAGGTTGTGGTTTTCATTTATGTGTTAATTTGTGTTTTAAATGTATTTTTTTATTTTACATATATGTTGTGGGTGGCGTTTGATGCAGAAAAAAATGAGAGAGAGGATAAAAGTGAGAGTGATGAGTCATATGTTGGTAGAGAGAGACAGTGTAAAAGAAAGAGGAAAAAAGTATGAGATGGAAAGAGAAAAAAAAAGTGAGAGAAACGGAGAAGGAATGTGAAAAAAAAGAGTGAGTGAGAGGCACATGTGCTGTCAGGTGCCGCATAGTGTTTTGTCTACGAATCCTGTTTTGTTTCGGGACGGACATGAGTGAGTTGTTTGGTTGAAACATGGTTGGACTTTGAGGTAACGGAACTTTATAAGAAAAAGCGTCGGCGCAGAGATCTCATGTCAGGAATAGAGAGAGGGAAAGGACCGCGTGCGAACAGCCGGCGGGGTCGCCTGATGTCGCCCCGGGATAATTGTCTTTGTTTTTTTTTGTTCAATTGAATTGTGTTGCATGAAATTTTTTTTTTTTAAATATAATGTTGTACTGCATAATTTGTAATTGTATTGTGGAGAGGGTTGGCCATTAATTCATTGGTTCGACTTTTATTTTTTTTTATTATTGTTGTTTTTGAATGAATTTTGGAGAAGTTTAGTCGGTTAAGTGAGAATGCTATACCAGTTACGTAAAAGATTTTTTTTAAAAAAAGGCAGATAATTTAATGGGTATAAGTTTGAGTCAGCCGGGCGATTTGAGTTGATTAGGTTCGTGCAGCTGGCGGCAGCTAGAGTTGGTTTGGGTCGGATCGCGGAAACCCTTGGACAGGGTTGATTTTATCGGGAAAAATCCCCGTGTACAGAGTATGTACAGGCTTGGAAAGTCAATGATGGATTCCCGGCGTTTGCTCGTATGCTCTCTTTTATAGAGTACCCATGGGTTAGTGGCGAGGCTTGTGGTAAAGCCTGCATACGTTAAAATTGCAAACGGGAGAATGACGGTGATATGGTCATTCTGTGGGACCACGAGAAAAGGACGGTGGTCAGTTATGGAAATTGTTGTTTTTGTGACCCAGGTGTGCCCAACTGCGCCGATAGAGTGTGTGAAAGTTGTGTAAAATGTTAAGCTTTGAAATTGTGGTCCCATTTTTTTTGTGGATTTTGGATGTTTGCCAACGAGTGTGCTGCGAAGATACCCCACCCCCTTACCGCATAGATAGGAACACGGGAAGGGAACGCATGGAATTGGTGTCTGCTCAACACCAGTGGGGATGGAGTTAAGCTGGGGTGTGGTGTGACTCGGGTGCGCGCGTCGGGGCGGATAGAACCATGGGGATCGATTTTTAAAAAAAGGAGGTACCGGGTGTTAATTGGATTTAATTATAAGATTATAGGTTGGGCCTAGTTTGTGGTCATTCGGCGTGTTCCGGGAGCAGAGATGATTCGATGTGACATTTCGCCCAATACCGTATCGACTAGATAGATCCATGGGATGGGGTCCTCGACGTTTAATGAACAGGATTGGGAGTTAGAAACTGGGTGTTTGTTCGCTGTCATTCGCGACGGGAGCACGGGCGTGTCAGAAATGTATGGTCCATATATAGCAAGCAGCATAGCGACGGTACCTTCAGTAAGCTTCGAGGCTGACCATTAGAGAATAGGTTAATGAAGGTTTTTTTTCCTGTTTTTTGTTCCCCTATTTCGCGAGAATAAAACGCGCAGTTTGTTTTAATCGGTTGTGTGCCGACCGTTTGTTGAAGTTATCTGAGAAAGTGATGGTGGCCCGAAAGTGTAACATACTGGGAATTTTTGGAAGTGGTCGAGCACGGAGAACGTGTGTGAGCAAGAGCGAATTTATGTGGTAGATTTTGCAGGAGATATAGGCGAGAAACACCTCATGTTGATTTATGACAGGGGATGGCTTTTTTTAGCCGGTAACGACCGTAGGGAGCAAACTCTCCCACATCCCGGAAATATTGTCATGTGGTGCCGAAGGAAATTCGGGCAGGGGTGAAATGATGGTAACCCCAGGAGTGCTCAGGCTCGGATTTTTACCAGTCCCAGGGAGGGGTTGGTTTTTTAAAAAAAAAGAGAAAATCTTGGGATTTTTTGTTTTTTTTGTTTATAGGGAAGGAAGGAGTGTTACAGTACTGTAGGGCCCCATTATGCAAGGCACAGTAGGTTAACTAGTATCAAATAGCTAATTTTGTTATTGAAAAATAGGTTTTGTTTCTGGACTCAGAAGTGAGTTCAGAGAAGAGTTTGATCCAAGAATAGTCATAATAAATTTAGACACCTGACGTGACCTTTGAGTCAGAGATCAGAGTGAGTCGTTTTTGTCCCAATCTCGTGCGTGGGAATGATGATTACGTCACCACGGAGAACAAGAACTTAGCTTTTTAGGATCAGTCTGCCATGGGAGCTCGAAGCGACAACGTCGTTTCGGAAAAGCGAGCGAAGTTTACCCAAGAATGTAATCGCTCGCGATAAGGGCTGTATCCAAAAGAGATCACCATGGAAGCTTGTGGCGAGCGCATGCAGATGAGGTAGCTCTCGAACGCAAGAGCTCGGGTGTGAATCGAAGAGATATGAGCCAAAGCTACTAAGAAAAACTAACAGCGTTTAACGTCCCACAGAGTACGAACTTAAGAAGATGTGAATGAAGAACCAATAATGGAAACCCCTCCACTCGAATGAAAGCATGAAATAAAAAGAACAAAAGAAATCTCTCAGAAAATCCGACTTCGAGTGTCTTTGTCCTCTGCTTAAAGATAGAGTTTGCCCACAAAAACAGGTACCACACGGCGATCACAGCCAGCAACAAGATAAGGGCCAGCGACGGACGAGAACTACAAAGGTAACTTTCTTATAATGTAAAATATCTGGAAACTGTGTTTCAAAGTGACTTTTGGACTCTTGAAAAATGTGTTTAGAAATCTGTTTAAATGACTCTTAAGAAAAGTGTGTTTGAGGTCCCTGTTGAAAAATGACTTTCCAAAATGTGTTAAAGTTACTGAGAAACATGTTTGCTTAAAGAATGACTATGAAAATGTCTATGAAAATTGTATCATCAGAAGTATTAAGAAAAAAGATTGAAATCACTATTAATCCTCTCGTGAACATTTCGCGTTGTTTTCGGCCGGAGAGGATGTGGTAGCGAACTGTTGAGGTGGTTTTGGAGAACTGCCTCAGTCGGAAGGATTTCTGCCTGTAGTAATAAATAAGCTCTCTCCCCCCCTTTGCTTCTCGTGACGTTTAATTTCAGTGCCTATGCAACATTTATATTTTATTCAGATTGTTTATCTTTTATTCAGACTGTTTATATTTTATTTAGATTGTTTATATTTTTTTTAGACTGTTTATATTTTATTCAGATTGTTTATGTTTTCTTCAGACTGTTTATCTTTTATTCAGATTGTTTATATCTTATTCAGACTGTTTATATTTTATTCAGATTGTTTATATATATTAAGATTGTTTATATTTTATTTAGACTGTTTATCTTTTATTCAGATTGTTTATATTTTATTCAGACTGTTTATCTTTTATTCAGATTGTTTATATCTTATTCAGACTGTTTATATTTTATTCAGACTGTTTATATCTTATTTCGACTGTTTATATTTTATTCAGACTGTTTATATCTTATTTCGACTGTTTAAATTTTATTCAGACTGTTTATATCTTATTTCGACTGTTTATATTTTATTCAGACTGTTTATATTTCATTCACACTGTTTATCTTTTATTCATGTTGTTTATATTTTATTCAGACTGTTTATATTTTATTCAGACTGTTTATATCTTATTCAGACTGTTTATATTTTATTCAGACGGTTTATATTTCATTCAGAATGTTTATATTTTATTCAGACTGTTTATATCTTATTCAGACTGTTTATATTTTATTCAGACTGTTTATATTTTATTCAGACTGTTTATATTTTATTCAGATTGTTTATATTTTATTCAGAATGTTTATATTTTATTCAGAATGTTTATATTTTATTCAGACTGTTTATATTTTATTTAGATTGTTTATATTTTATTCAGACTGTTTATCTTTTATTCAGACTGTTTATATTTTATTCAGACGGTTTATATTTCATTCAGATTGTTTGTATTTTATTCAGATTGTTTATATTTTATTCAGACTGTTTATATTTTATTCAGAATGTTTATCTTTTATTCAGACTGTTTATATTTTATTCAGACTGTTTATATTTTATACAGACTGTTTATATTTTATTTAGATTGTTTATATTTTATACCGACTGTTTATATTTTATTTAGATTGTTTATATTTTATTCAGACTGTTTATCTTTTATTCAGACTGTTTATATTTTATTTAGACTGTTTATATTTTATTCAGACTGTTTATATTTTATTCAGATTGTTTATATTTTATTCAGACTGTTTATCTTTTATTCAGATTGTTTATATTTTATTCAGACTGTTTATATTTGATTCATACTGTTCATATTTTATTCAGACTGTTTATATTTTATTCAGACGGTTTATATTTTATTTAGACTGTTTATATTTTATTCAGACTGTTTATCTTTTATCCAGACTGTTTATATTTTATTCAGACTTTTTATATTTTATTCAGATTGTTTATATTTTATTTAGACTGTTTATATTTTATTCAGATTGTTTATATTTTATTCAGACTGTTTATCTTTTATTCAGATTGTTTATATCTTATTCAGACTGTTTATATTGTGTTCAGACTGTTTATATCTTATTTCGACTGTTTATATTTTATTCAGACTGTTTATATCTTATTTCGACTGTTTATATTTTATTCAGACTGTTTATATCTTATTTCGACTGTTTATATTTTATTCAGACTGTTTATATCTTATTCAGACTGTTTATATTTTATTCAGACTGTTTATATCTTATTTCGACTGTTTATATTTTATTCAGACTGTTTATACCTTATTTCGACTGTTTATATTTTATTCAGACTGTTTATATCTTATTTCGACTGTTTATCTTTTATTCAGACTGTTTATATCTTATTTCGACTGTTTATATTTTATTCAGACTGTTTATATCTTATTTCGACTGTTTATATTTTATTCAGACTGTTTATATCTTATTTCGACTGTTTATATTTTATTCAGACTGTTTATATCTTATTTCGACTGTTTATATTTTATTCAGACTGTTTATATCTTATTTCGACAGTTTATATTTTATTCAGACTGTTTATATCTTATTTCGACTGTTTATATTTTATTCAGACTGTTTATATCTTATTTCGACTGTTTATATTTCATTCAGACTGTTTATGTTACAATACTGTAGGGCCCCATTATGCAAGGCACAGTAGGTTAACTAGTATCAAATAGCTAATTTTGTAATTGAAAAATAGGTTTTGTTTCTGGACTCAGAAGTGAGTTCAGAGAAGAGTTTGATCCAAGAATAGTCATAATAAATTTAGACACCTGACGTGACCTTTGAGTCAGAGATCAGAGTGAGTCGTATGTGTCCCCATCTCGTGCGTGGGAATGATGATTACGTCACCACGGAGAACAAGAACTTAGCTTTTTAGAATCAGTCCGCTATGGGAGCTCGAAGCGACAACGTCGTTTCGGAAAAGCGAGCGAAGTTTTCCCAAAAATGTAATCGCTCGCGATAAGGGCTGTATCCAAAAAGAGATCACCATGGAAGCTTGTGGCGAGCGCATGAGGTAGCTCTCGAATGCAAGAGTTCGGGTGTGAATCGAAGAGATATGGGCCAAAGCTACTAAGAAAAACTAACAGCGTCTAACGTCCCACACAGTACGAACTTAGGAAGATGTGAATGAAGAACCAATAATGGAAACCCCTCCACTCGAATGAAAGCATGAAATAAAAAGAACAAAAGAAATCTCTCAGAAAATCCGACTTCGAGTGTCTTTGTCCTCCGCTTAAAGATAGAGTTTGCCCACAAAAACAGGTGCCGCGCGGCGATCACAGCCAGCAACAAGACGGACGAGAACTACAAAGGTAACTTTCTTATAATGTAAAATATCTGGAAACTGTGTTTCAAAGTGACTTTTGGACTCTTGAAAAATGTGTTTAGAAATCTGTTTAAATGACTCTTAAGAAAAGTGTGTTTGAGGTCCCTGTTGAAAAATGACTCTCCAAAATGTGTTAAAGTTACTGAGAAACATGTTTGCTTAAAGAATGACTATGAAAATGTCTATGAAAATTGTATCATCAGAAGTATTAAGAAAAAAGATTGAAATCACTATTAATCCTCTCGTGAACATTTCGCGTTGTTTTCGGCCGGAGAGGCTGTGGTAGCGAACTGTTGAGGTGGTTTTGGAGAACTGCCTCAGTCGGAAGGATTTCTGCCTGTAGTAATAAATAAGCTCTCTCCCCCCCTTTGCTTCTCGTGACGTTTAATTTCAGTGCCTATGCAACATTTATATTTTATTCAGATTGTTTATCTTTTATTCAGACTGTTTATATTTTATTTAGATTGTTTATATTTTTTTTAGACTGTTTATATTTTATTCAGATTGTTTATGTTTTCTTCAGACTGTTTATCTTTTATTCAGATTGTTTATATCTTATTCAGACTGTTTATATTTTATTCAGACTGTTTATATCTTATTTCGACTGTTTATATTTTATTCAGACTGTTTATATCTTATTTCGACTGTTTAAATTTTATTCAGACTGTTTATATCTTATTTCGACTGTTTATATTTTATTCAGACTGTTTATATTTCATTCACACTGTTTATCTTTTATTCAGGTTGTTTATATTTTATTCAGACTGTTTATATTTTATTCAGACTGTTTATATCTTATTCAGACTGTTTATATTTTATTCAGACGATTTATATTTCATTCAGAATGTTTATATTTTATTCAGACTGTTTATATCTTATTCAGACTGTTTATATTTTATTCAGACTGTTTATACTTTATTCAGACTGTTTATATTTTATTCAGATTGTTTATATTTTATTCAGAATGTTTATATTTTATTCAGAATGTTTATATTTTATTCAGACTGTTTATATTTTATTTAGATTGTTTATATTTTATTCAGACTGTTTATCTTTTATTCAGACTGTTTATATTTTATTTAGACTGTTTATATTTTATTCAGACTGTTTATATTTTATTCAGACGGTTTATATTTCATTCAGATTGTTTATATTTTATTCAGATTGTTTATATTTTATTCAGACTGTTTATATTTTATTCAGAATGTTTATCTTTTATTCAGACTGTTTATATTTTATTCAGACTGTTAATATTTTATACATACTGTTTATATTTTATTTAGATTGTTTATATTTTATACAGACTGTTTATATTTTATTTAGATTGTTTATATTTTATTCAGACTGTTTATCTTTTATTCAGACTGTTTATATTTTATTTAGACTGTTTATATTTTATTCAGACTGTTTATATTTTATTCAGATTGTTTATATTTTATTCAGACTGTTTATCTTTTATTCAGACTGTTTATATCTTATTCAGACTGTTTATCTTTTATTCAGACTGTTTATATTTTATTCAGACTGTTTATATTTTATACAGACTGTTTATATTTTATTTAGATTGTTTATATTTTATACAGACTGTTTATATTTTATTTAGATTGTTTATATTTTATTCAGACTGTTTATCTTTTATTCAGACTGTTTATATTTTATTCAGACGGTTTATATTTCATTCAGATTGTTTATATTTTATTCAGATTGTTTATATTTTATTCAGACTTTTTATATTTTATTCAGAATGTTTATCTTTTATTCAGACTGTTTATATTTTATTCAGACTGTTTATATTTTATTTAGATTGTTTATATTTTATTCAGACTGTTTATATCTTATTTCGACTGTTTATATTTTATTCAGACTGTTTATATCTTATTTCGACTGTTTAAATTTTATTCAGACTGTTTATATCTTATTTCGACTGTTTATATTTTATTCAGACTGTTTATATTTCATTCACACTGTTTATCTTTTATTCAGGTTGTTTATATTTTATTCAGACTGTTTATATTTTATTCAGACTGTTTATATCTTATTCAGACTGTTTATATTTTATTCAGACGGTTTATATTTCATTCAGAATGTTTATATTTTATTCAGACTGTTTATATCTTATTCAGACTGTTTATATTTTATTCAGACTGTTTATACTTTATTCAGACTGTTTATATTTTATTCAGATTGTTTATATTTTATTCAGAATGTTTATATTTTATTCAGAATGTTTATATTTTATTCAGACTGTTTATATTTTATTTAGATTGTTTATATTTTATTCAGACTGTTTATCTTTTATTCAGACTGTTTATATTTTATACAGACTGTTTATATTTTATTTAGATTGTTTATATTTTATTCAGACTGTTTATCTTTTATTCAGACTGTTTATATTTTATTTAGACTGTTTATATTTTATTCAGACTGTTTATATTTTATTCAGATTGTTTATATTTTATTCAGACTGTTTATCTTTTATTCAGACTGTTTATATCTTATTCAGACTGTTTATCTTTTATTCAGACTGTTTATATTTTATTCAGACTGTTTATATTTTATTCAGACTGTTTATATTTTATTTAGACTGTTTATATTTTATTCAGACTGTTTATATTTTATTCAGATTGTTTATATTTTATTCAGACTGTTTATCTTTTATTCAGATTGTTTATATTTTATTCAGACTGTTTATATTTTATTCATACTGTTTATATTTTATTCAGACTGTTTATATTTTATTCAGACGGTTTATATTTTATTTAGACTGTTTATATTTTATTCAGACTGTTTATCTTTTATCCAGACTGTTTATATTTTATTCAGACTTTTTGTATTTTATTCAGATTGTTTATATTTTATTTAGACTGTTTATATTTTATTCAGATTGTTTATATTTTATTCAGACTGTTTATCTTTTATTCAGATTGTTTATATCTTATTCAGACTGTTTATATTTTGTTCAGACTGTTTATATCTTATTTCGACTGTTTATATTTTATTCAGACTGTTTATATCTTATTTCGACTGTTTATATTTTATTCAGACTGTTTATATCTTATTTCGACTGTTTATATTTTATTCAGACTGTTTATATCTTATTCAGACTGTTTATATTTTATTCAGACTGTTTATATCTTATTTCGACTGTTTATATTTTATTCAGACTGTTTATACCTTATTTCGACTGTTTATATTTTATTCAGACTGTTTATATCTTATTTCGACTGTTTATCTTTTATTCAGACTGTTTATATCTTATTTCGACTGTTTATATTTTATTCAGACTGTTTATATCTTATTTCGACTGTTTATATTTTATTCAGACTGTTTATATCTTATTTCGACTGTTTATATTTTATTCAGACTGTTTATATCTTATTTCGACTGTTTATATTTTATTCAGACTGTTTATATCTTATTTCGACTGTTTATATTTTATTCAGACTGTTTATATCTTATTTCGACTGTTTATATTTTATTCAGACTGTTTATATCTTATTTCGACTGTTTATATTTTATTCAGACTGTTTATGTTACAATACTGTAGGGCCCCATTATGCAAGGCACAGTAGGTTAACTAGTATCAAATAGCTAATTTTGTAATTGAAAAATAGGTTTTGTTTCTGGACTCAGAAGTGAGTTCAGAGAAGAGTTTGATCCAAGAATAGTCATAATAAATTTAGACACCTGACGTGACCTTTGAGTCAGAGATCAGAGTGAGTCGTATTTGTCCCCATCTCGTGCGTGGGAATGATGATTACGTCACCACGGAGAACAAGAACTTAGCTTTTTAGAATCAGTCCGCTATGGGAGCTCGAAGCGACAACGTCGTTTCGGAAAAGCGAGCGAAGTTTTCCCAAAAATGTAATCGCTCGCGATAAGGGCTGTATCCAAAAAGAGATCACCATGGAAGCTTGTGGCGAGCGCATGAGGTAGCTCTCGAATGCAAGAGTTCGGGTGTGAATCGAAGAGATATGGGCCAAAGCTACTCAGAAAAACTAACAGCGTCTAACGTCCCACACAGTACGAACTTAAGAAGATGTGAATGAAGAACCAATAATGGAAACCCCTCCACTCGAACGAAAGCATGAAATAAAAAGAACAAAAGAAATCTCTCAGAAAATCCGACTTCGAGTGTCTTTGTCCTCCGATTAAAGATAGAGTTTGCCCACAAAAACAGGTGCCGCGCGGCGATCACAGCCAGCAACAAGACGGACGAGAACTACAAAGGTAACTTTCTTATAATGTAAAATATCTGGAAACTGTGTTTCAAAGTGACTTTTGGACTCTTGAAAAATGTGTTTAGAAATCTGTTTAAATGACTCTTAAGAAAAGTGTGTTTAAGGTCCCTGTTGAAAAATGACTCTCCAAAATGTGTTAAAGTTACTGAGAAACATGTTTGCTTAAAGAATGACTAGGAAAGTGTCTATGAAAATTGTATCATCAGAAGTATTAAGAAAAAAGATTGAAATCACTATTAATCCTCTCGTGAACATTTCGCGTTGTTTTCGGCCGGAGAGGATGTAATAGCGAACTGTGAGGTGGTTTTGGAGAACTGCCTCAGTCGGAAGGATTTCTGCCTGTAGTAATAAATAAGCTCCCCCGCCTTTGCTTCTCGTGACGTTTAATTTCAGTAGGTATGCAACACATATTTCATTTTGGTGCTTAGTGACCAGCTGTTTCGACATGGAACAGATTGAATTCGAACCATGGGTACTAACAACGTTTGCAGTCTAAAATAAAAAATTAAATATTAAAAAAAAAAGAAAAAAAAAACACGTTCGGTCCGATAAAATAAAGGGAAAAAGAAAGAGAGAGAGGCTGAGACGGACAGAGTCGGAGACAGAGAAAAAGTGATATGCTGTTCAGATTGTATGAGTAAAATGATTTAGTAAGAAAAAACAACAAAAAAAACACGATTGGATTTTTAAGGTAACAAAACCTTAAGGAAGAATAGGTTGTGGTTTTCATTTATGTGTTAATTTGTGTTTTAAATGTATTTTTTTATTTTACATATATGTTGTGGGTGGCGTTTGATGCAGAAAAAAATGAGAGAGAGGATAAAAGTGGGAGTGATGAGTTATATGTCGGTAGAGAGAGAGACAGTGTAAAAGAAAGAGGAAAAAAGTATGAGATGGAAAGAGAAAAAAAAAGTGAGAGAAAGGGAGAAGGAATGTAAAAAAAAAAGAGTGAGTGAGAGGCACATGTGCTGACTGGTGCCGCATAGTGTTTTGTCTACGAATCCTGTTTTGTTTCGAGACGGACATGAGTGACACACGGCTGTAAAAAAAAAAAGTTTTTCAGTTGTTTGGTTGAAACATGGTTGGACTTTGGGGTAACGGAACTTTATAAGAAAAAGCGTCAGCGCAGAGATTTCATGTCAGGAAGAGAGAGAGGGAAAGGACTGCGTGCGAACAGCTGGCGGGGTCGCCTGATGTCGCCCCGGGATAATTGTCTTTGTTTTTTTTTATTCAATTGAATTGTATTGCATGAAATTGTTTTTTTAAAATATAATATTGTACTGCATAATTTGTAATTGTATTGTGGAGAGGGTTGGCCATTAATTCATTGGTTCGACTTTTATTTTTTTTTATTATTGTTGTTTTTGAATGAATTTTGGAGAAGTTTAGTCGGTTAAGTGAGAATGCTATACCAGTTACGTAAAAGATTTTTAAAAAAAAAAGGCAGATAATTTAATTGGTATGAGTTTGGGTCAGCCGGGCGATTTGAGTTGATTAGGTTCGGGCAGCTGGTGGCAGCTAGAGTTTGTTTGGGTCGGATCGCGGAAACCCTTGGACAGGGTTGATTTTATCGGGAAGAATCCCCGTGTACAGAGTATGTACAGGCTTGGAAAGTGAATGAGGGATTCCCGGCGTTTGCTCGTATGCTCTCTTTTATAGAGTACCCATGGGTTAGTGGCGAGGCTTGTGGTAAAGCCTGCATACGTTAAAATTGCGAACGGGAGAATGACGGTGATATGGTCATTCTGTGGGACCACGAGAAAAGGACGGTGGTCAGTTATGGAAATTGTTGTTTTTGTAAGCCAGGTGTGCCCAACTGCGCCGATAGAGTGTGTGAAAGTTGTGTAAAATGTTAAGCTTTGAAATTGTGGTCCCATTTTTTTTGTGGATTTTGGATGTTTGCCAACGAGTGTGCTGCGAAGATACCCCACCCCCTTACCGCATAGATAGGGACACGGGAAGGGAACGCATAGAATTGGTGTCTGCTCAACACCAGTGGGGATGGAGTTAAGCTGGGGTGTGGTGTGACTCGGGTGCGCGCGTCGGGGCGGATAGAACCATGGGGATCGATTTTTAAAAAAAGGAGGTACCGGGTGTTAATTGGATTTAATTATAAGATTATAGGTTGGGCCTAGTTTGTGGTCATTCGGCGTGTTCCGGGAGCAGAGATGATTCGATGTGACATTTCGCCCAATACCGTATCGACTAGATAGATCCATGGGATGGGGTCCTCGACGTTTAATGAACAGGATTGGGAGTTAGAAACTGGGTGTTTGTTCGCTGTCATTCGCGACGGGAGCACGGGCGTGTCAGAAATGTATGGCCCATATATAGCAAGCAGCATAGCGACGGTACCTTCAGTAAGCTTCGAGGCTGACCATTAGAGAATAGGTAAATGAAGGGTTTTTTTCCTGTTTTTTGTTCCCCTATTTCGCGAGAATAAAACGCGCAGTTAGTTTTAATCGGTTGTGTGCTGACCGTTTGTTGAAGTTATCTAAGAAAGTTATGGTGGCCCGAAAGTGTAACATACTGGGAATTTTTGGAAGTGGTCGAGCACGGAGAACTTGTGTGAGCAAGAGCGAATTTATGTGGTAGATTTTGCAGGAGATATAGGCGAGAAACGCCTGATGTTGATTCATGACAGGGGATGGCTTTTTTTAGCCGGTAACGACCGTAGGGAGCAAACTCTCCCACATCCCGGAAACATTGTCATGTAGTGCCGAAGGAAATTCCGGCAGGGGTGAAATGATGCTAACCCCAGGAGTGCTCAGGCTCGGATTTTTACCAGTCCCAGAGAGGGGTGGGTTTTTTAAAAAAAAGAGAAAATCTTGGGATTTTTTGTTTTTTTTGTTTATCAGGAAGGAAGGAGTGTTACAATACTGTAGGGCCCCATTATGCAAGGCACAGTAGGTTAACTAGTATCAAATAGCTAATTTTGTAATTGAAAAATAGGTTTTGTTTCTGGACTCAGAAGTGAGTTCAGAGAAGAGTTTGATCCAAGAATAGTCATAATAAATTTAGACACCTGACGTGACCTTTGAGTCAGAGATCAGAGTGAGTCGTATTTGTCCCCATCTCGTGCGTGGGAATGATGATTACGTCACCACGGAGAACAAGAACTTAGCTTTTTAGAATCAGTCCGCTATGGGAGCTCGAAGCGACAACGTCGTCTCGGAAAAGCGAGCGAAGTTTTCCCAAAAATGTAATCGCTCGCGATAAGGGCTGTATCCAAAAAGAGATCACCATGGAAGCTTGTGGCGAGCGCATGAGGTAGCTCTCGAATGCAAGAGTTCGGGTGTGAATCGAAGAGATATGGGCCAAAGCTACTAAGAAAAACTAACAGCGTCTAACGTCCCACACAGTACGAACTTAGGAAGATGTGAATGAAGAACCAATAATGGAAACCCCTCCACTCGAATGAAAGCATGAAATAAAAAGAACAAAAGAAATCTCTCAGAAAATCCGACTTCGAGTGTCTTTGTCCTCCGCTTAAAGATAGAGTTTGCCCACAAAAACAGGTGCCGCGCGGCGATCACAGCCAGCAACAAGACGGACGAGAACTACAAAGGTAACTTTCTTATAATGTAAAATATCTGGAAACTGTGTTTCAAAGTGACTTTTGGACTCTTGAAAAATGTGTTTAGAAATCTGTTTAAATTACTCTTAAGAAAAATGTGTTTAAGGTCCCTGTTGAAAAATGACTCTCCAAAATGTGTTAAAGTTACTGAGAAACATGTTTGCTTAAAGAATGACTATGAAAGTGTCTATGAAAATTGTATCATCAGAAGTATTAAGAAAAAAGATTGAAATCACTATTAATCCTCTCGTGAACATTTCGCGTTGTTTTCGGCCGGAGAGGATGTAATAGCGAACTGTGAGGTGGTTTTGGAGAACTGCCTCAGTCGGAAGGATTTCTGCCTGTAGTAATAAATAAGCTCTCCCCCCCCCCCTTTGCTTCTCGTGACGTTTAATTTCAGTAGGTATGCAACATTTATATCTTATTCAGACTGTTTATATTTTATTCAGACTGTTTATATCTTATTTCGACTGTTTATATTTTATTCAGACTGTTTATATCTTATTTCGACTGTTTATATTTTATTCAGACTGTTTATATCTTATTTCGACTGTTTATATTTTATTCAGACTGTTTATATCTTATTCAGACTGTTTATATTTTATTCACACTGTTTATATCTTATTTCGACTGTTTATATTTTATTCAGACTGTTTATATCTTATTTCGACTGTTTATATTTTATTCAGACTGTTTATATCTTATTCAGACTGTTCATATTTTATTCAGACGGTTTATATCTTATTTCGACTGTTTATATTTTATTCAGACTGTTTATATCTTATTTCGACTGTTTATATTTTATTCAGACTGTTTATATCTTATTTCGACTGTTTATATTTTATTCAGACTGTTTATATCTTATTTCGACTGTTTATATTTTATTCAGACTGTTTATATTTCATTCACACTGTTTATCTTTTATTCAGATTGTTTATATTTTATTCAGACTGTTTATGTTTTATTCAGACTGTTTATATTTTATTCAGACTGTTTATATCTTATTCAGACTGTTTATATTTTATTCAGACTGTTTATATTTCATTCAGACTGTTTATATTTTATCAGATTGTTTATATTTTATTCAGACTGTTTATATTTTATTCAGACTGTTTATATTTTATTTAGATTGTTTATATTTTAAGGGCATATTTTTCATAATGTTATAGACACGATGACAAAGCCTAATAGCCATTTTAAAATATGTAATTGGTTGTATAGTGTCCTAAAGCCTCCTAATATAAGTGTAACTATATATATATATATATATATATATATATATATATATAGTAGAGAGAGAGAGAGAGGGAGAGAGAGAGAGAGAGGGATAGAGAAAGAGAGAAAGAGTTTTTAAAATATATAAAACTGAAACCCTATTTTTCAGCTAACCATGTTGTTAAGAAAATTGATTAATTATTTTAAAATATAGTAAACTAAGTATTTATCATTATTACCATTCTGTATAAATACATATTTGTCTCAGAAACGATCGTACACGAACACTTTTGTTTACATTGAATCTTTGGAACTGATGTAATCAATAATGAATATGTCATACTTTTGTATAAGTCTAGATTGTCATGTGACCGAAAGTATGAACTATAGTTAACTGGTGTTAATAGATAGACTAAACTGACTTCACCGTTGATTAATGTATTTTTAATGTGTTGGTTTTCTTGGACTATTTAGTATACTAAGTCTAAGCATTATACATACATACATATATAGATATACATATATATATATATACATATATATATATACATATATATATATATACATATATATACATAGATATATACATATATATATATATATATATATATATATATATATATATATATATATATATATATATATATATATATATAAGGTTAATACAACAAAAGATATAAGCGGCAACTAACATCTTTAATTAGTGGAAATCCGGATAGAACTGAAGCTCAATATACTGGATAGAGCATTAATAGCATGAGATTAAGTGAAAGAATGAAATAATAGAAGTTGAAAGTACTAATAAAATGTTATTCTTTCACTTTATCTAGTGCTATATATATATATATATATATATATATATATATATATATATATATATATAAAATTGTGTGTGTGTGGGGGGTGTATATAGTTATTAATATAATGATGTAAAAATATGAAATAAAAAATATTAAACACATCCTATTAAAAAGTGCGACTTAGTGTAATGTTCCTTTTCTGCTTAGGAAGTCAAACAATACAAAGAAAACAGCTTTGTTTATAACGCCAGTAAAAACAGAAACAAAGACTACGTACATATATATATACACCCTTAATATATATATATATATATATATATTTACTATATATATATATATATACTATATATATATATAGAGAGAGAGAGAGAGAGAGAGATAGATAGATAGATAGATAGATAGATAGATAGATAGATAGATAGATAGATAGATAGATAGATAGATAGACTCTCACTCTCCATTCCTTAATGTTTTTTTTAAATTTTGAATTTTGGCTTTTCCACTGCCAACTTATCCATCTATGTAATTCCTTTGATGATAAGATTTTAATCTTTGAAAACCCTTGCTTAAAGGTAAGAATAATAAACGTAATTCTATTACCGAGTACACCTTGAATTGAACAATCGAAGTTGAAATAGATTTGTCATTCATACACGTTTATCCCTCTCCTATCATTTTTCCTTATATATATATATATATATATATATATATATATATATATATATATATATATATATAGTCTAAAGAAGCTTTGAGTCATTAAAAAAAAAGAAAAAAGTAAAATGCAGTTTAAATTCCCAGACAAACTAACTTAATCCAAGATATTGCATACTTAACATTCGTTGGAAAATTAATAAATGAAAAAAATATAAGTAAAAAAAATAAAAAAATAAATAAATAAATAAAAAAATGAGGGGTTAATTATCTAAGAGTTAAACAAAAACAGGAGACCTTAAGCGTCTAATATTAACACGGGGATCATCAGCTGTTTACCATGTAACTGTTTCAGAGATTTAAAAACAGGACAGTTATAA
>OY744533.1:8565992-8570992 GCA_963556195.1 Sepiola atlantica | reverse complement strand
AATGTAAGTGCAGATTAGTCGTCCGAGGCTATAGCAATGCGATGTGGTTGCCGTAAGATGGAAAAAGTGAAAAGAAATAAACGCAGGGAGAAAGTGAAACTCAAAACGATTTATTAATAATTTCACGAAAACTGATTAAATACCAAATAGTAAATACTGTCCGGTAAGTAACAGTTCGGCAAAGGATAATCTTAAATTTTCGAAAGAAAAACTTTCATTATCAGAAGACAACAATAAAAGTTTTACTTTTATTGTTGTCTTTTATTGTTGTCTTCTGATAATGAAAGTTTTTCTTTCGAAAATTTAAGATTACCCTTTGCCGAACTGTTACTTACCGGACAGTATTTACTATTTGGTATTTAATCAGTTTTCGTGAAATTATTAATAAATCGTTTTGAGTTTCACTTTCTCCCTGCGTTTATTTCTTTCCACTTTTCCATCTTACGGCAACCACATCGCATTGCTATAGCCTCGGACGACTAATCTGCACTTATATATATATATATATATATATATATATATATATATATATATATAACTGCCTTTCCTCTGATTTAAAACAAATTCTAGTTAATAACACTTGAATTATACATTCCGAAACCAATTTAAAAAGATTAAAAATACTCGAAGCTATCTACATAAAAAGACAACAATCTAAAATTAACAACATCACATATGACACCAGTGGTAACATTTTAATATGCTTAACGTAATGCGATTTTGTTCTGTGGTGTTATCCAGCGCTGCTGAATTTAAAATCGCCAACGACTTCCTGGAACAATGCAGAAAACGTTCTATGCGCGTTTCTCCACCGTCTTTTTAACATTCTCTTCTTTGTCTAGCTTTTTTTGTTCATTTGCTTTTGACATCTGAGGATGAGTCGACGAAGCATCGAAAACGCTCGTGAAACGTGTGAAACCTATGGAACATTTATCATTTTTTTTATTTTCATTAAAAAAGACCATCAGACAAATTGAAAAAATAAAAAAGACGAATTCTGTTATTTTTTAACAATGTCTGCATAAATATCTCTCTCTCTCTTTCTTTATATATATGTACATATATATATATATATATGTATATATATATGTATATATATATATAGTAAGCAATGAAAATATATATGGCAATCAAGCTACACAGAGGCTTCCGTGTTTCATCCCCGGGGGGAATCGTCAGGCTAAGTGCCTGACGATTCCCCCCGGGGATGAAACACGGGAGCCTCTGTGTAGCTTGATTGCTATATATATTTTCATTGCTTACTATATATATATATATTTTCATTGCTTACTATATATATATATATATTCATTGGATACTACCTAGCTCTACTTACGTATTGAGCACTGCTGAAGTAAATACTGAAAACTGACACATAAAAAATTATATCTCCGTATAATATTTCATGTGGATACATCAAGTACTAATATATATATATATATATATATATATATATATATATATATATATATATATATTGCAAATACATAGTGTGTAAACAGATGTGTTATTTAACACATACATACATTTCTAATAGGTACTACCAATTTTAGTTTGAGTGGATCTTAGAAGACTGATGACATATACACTATTCCATACTCTTCAAGTTTCTAAAGTTCGGGCGTTACAACGTGATGCAATTTTATGGAGTTAGAAAATAGGGAAGGCAGAATATAAGGTTGTATAAGATTGATTTCTTGGTAGTGATATGCGGTAAAGACAAACATTTTACCTTAGGATGTCCGAATCAGTTTAGTGGCGTGCGTATAGATGAGATCATTGTTGTACATACAACAAAAAAAACGCTTAAGAAGGCAAAGTACATAAAGAAAAAGAACAACAAACTGTTCTCTTTCGTCCTAATAAACGTGGTTTGTCTCTGATGACGGTTTATTGCCATTCGGCAGAGCGTTGACGTCACGCAATACAGAGAAGCGATGTAGAAGTAAACGAAAAGGGGAATCGATCAGTTGCTGAAGCACCGACGAACAGGATTGATTGTTGCCTAGAAAATTACCTAAGTAAAAGGTAAGGAAAAAACAGTTTGCGTTATGAGGGGAAAAACAGAGAATAGAAGGTTGGGTTTGACGGCATATCAACCGTTGTTGACTCGTACCGAAACCGTACATATGTTTTGTACCCGGTTGGTTTGTAGATAAATATGTTTTATAGGCGTATATTTTGTAACCATGGTCGGTGCTCAGATGAGCTCTAATCTAATCTGGGACCCACATGTAAAACATTCGCAGCAAAAAATCGTCTAACTACCACAACTATAACTAATTCATACATGTTTATTATTTCAGCATATAACGAAACGGAACTTTTATGAAAAGAGTTTATTTCCAGAAATGTTCCGTGTGTGGAATATAATACCTCGGGGCTGTCGTGTTCAAGTACAATGTTAACAAATTGTCGTCGTATACTTTGTAAACGATAGATTTCTTTGTTTTTCTTAACAAATAGATAGGGTACCCGGGAATGTACATTTTGGGTGAGAAGTAACTGCACACACGCAAAAGCTTACAAATTAAATAGTTGGTCATTGGTTTAGAACTCTGTTTACCTGCCGACAAGGTTAGTTTATAGTGGAGATCCAGCACCCCCCCCCCCCAGAAAAAAAACAAAAAAACAAGACACTCTTATTTTTACTATTGGTATCAAAGCTGAGCAAATATTTAGCATTTTCAACATACATGATACATATTTAAAAAGACATTTCACTCCTAAAATGAACATAATTCACAAAGAGATGGTCCACTACTATACTCAAATGTCTAAATGAACATTTGAGTATTGCATGATTTAGCCAAACTTGTGGACTTTATCTTTATTGGCCAGATTTCTAGCAGAGTTGTCAGAATAACTGCCAGACGTAACATTAAAGTCAGGATAGGGATCACTTGTGTGCACAAGCATCTGAAAATGCAAATGTCAGATTAATGATTGTAACTCTCCTCAACGTGGTGCTTCCAAAAGTGATCAAGCATATTGCAAAACTGAATATAGACAAGCACAAGTTTAAACAATTGACAGACGTTGGAGAGTCTGTACACAAACCTCTTATTACAATCAGAGAGGATAGAAACTTATTGTTTCTCGGCCATAATGAATATATCTTCGAAAAACAGTAGAATGCGTAGACCTATGTAAAGGGATGTATGACCTATGTAAAAACAGTAGAATGTGTAGACCTATGTAAAGGGATGGTATAATTTTACAGACTCCGACTGATTACACAGCGTTCGTGTTTTGTTCTCGGCTTCAAGCTCTAGTTTTTCTAACAACACTGGTGAGTTATAATACAGCGAAACAATATGTCTTTGAATCACCATATATATATATATATATATATATATATATATATATATATATATATATATATATATATATATATATATTTGTTTATATCTACACGTACACCTTTCATTATTTCGAGAATCGTCAGTATAAAGAAGCCGTGGTAAAAGTGTTCGACTACTGGAAGGAAAATCCGTTGAAGCCACGAAAACGGCTGTGTAAAAACTACTAACTACAGAGCCCAGCCTAGATTTGGGGGCGACAAATAATCATAAATATTGTCTTTTATCTACATACGTATACGTTTCATCCTTTCGGGAATCGTCAGTGTTGAGATAATTATTCATACAGGTCGGAGGATTCGAAACCCCGGAACACGAGTCATGTTTCAGACATAAATTCCGACGTCTAAGCCCACATAGCCGTTATCAACAACCCAGTATATGAGCGAGAGGTTAAACGTATTTAAAGGCAGCCGTGGTAAAAGTGTTCGACTACGGAAAAGAACATGCATTGAAACAACGATAACGGCTGTGTTGATACTACTCACTACAGAGCCCAGCCTTGATTTGGGGGCGACAAATAATTATAAATATTTGCTTTTATTTACATACACATAGGTTTTAATCCTTTTTTGGGGGTTGTATATGAGAACGGATTATGACATCTTGATTATAACTCTTTTATTTTTCTAGGTTTTCTGAATATATTTTTGTGTAAGACTCGAAATGATTAATGAGTTTTCCATAAGTATCACTGGTACTTTCGCTTGTTCGTTGACTCATCTTTAGGTAACAGAAGTCTCATGTACAAAAAGCTGAAGAAAAAAAGCGAATTTAAGAAAGCAGCCGAGTACGCCATATGTAAAGGCAAAAGAAAAACCGGTGCAGTTCTAAAAGAAAGGTCCCGATTGAAATTTCGGAATAAGTGCGTTCCATCTACGATTCAACTGAACATATTTCTATTCGATTTACTTAATTTTTTAACATGTTCAACGCTGCCTCCATGAAACCCCTTTGTTCCATCTTTAAATCTCCCTTCACCGGACACCTTATAAACGGGCATTCACCAACTGGACAGACCCCATATTTTACACGCACATTCTCACTCTCTATTACCTTATATTTTTTTAAATTTTGAATTTTGGCTTTTCAACTGCCAACTTATCCATCTATGTAATTCCTCTGATGATAAGATTTTTATCTTTGAAAAGTTTTGGCTTAAGGAAAGAATAATAAACATGTTTTTACCGAGTACACCTTGCATGAACAATCGAAGTTGAAATAGATTTGTCATTCGTACATGTTTATCCCTCTTCTTTCATTTATCTTGATAATTGCTCTATCTCGTATATTGAGCTTACACCATTTCACTATAGGTTCTATCTACTAAAAGTATGCTTTTAGTTTCATATTATATATATATATATATATATATGTATATAGATATATATATATATATATAAAGTATAAGAGTATACTCAAAAAAGAATAAAAGGGAAATACCAGCAGAGTGCTCAATTAAATTTAATTAAGAGCGTAATATTTATTATTTTTAAATACAGATTTTAATCAGACATGGACCAGTGGTTTCTGACAAGAAAAGGGTTTAATCCCCAATTCCGTCTTCGTCAGCACTGTCTGAAATGGTAAAATGGTGGAATTTCTTCAAAAAACAGTTTTTACCCGTTATGAAACGCT
>OY744533.1:8553492-8560992 GCA_963556195.1 Sepiola atlantica | reverse complement strand
TGCGGACACTGGCGAAGCATAATTTATTTCTCGTCATATTTCGGTCCTTTTTCGGCCCTTTGGCCAAGAGGAAAGTGTAGTATCTGTTCCGATGGATACTACACTCTATATAAAACTTTTCACTGACATGTTTATATTCTGTGGTTCTCAGAGACAGATGGCCATTTGAGCTCTATTGCTTTTTTTCTTGGTTTAGACATATCTATTTTAATATACATACTTACTCCTTTGACTAGGATCAAATTGTAGTATCTGTTCCGATGGATACTGCACCCCATAGACCGGTATTGTCTTGGCCTTAGAGACTTCATTTCCGCCAGTTTATGTGTTTGTCCTGTACATTTCTAGGAGGTCCACCCTCCCAGGCTTTGCCTTCTCACCCTTTAATAAGGGGTTAGTTTATTGCTAATCGCATGAGGCGCCCCTACCGGAGAATACCGACAGGGCTGCCCAGCCAGAGTGCTCAAATTCTCGGGCGCTGGCTTTTCAGATCCCACTTTCCGACCTTGTGTCACATCTTACCGCTGTAGGAGGTAGATAAATAACGTCTACACTAGTATAGTCTACATTTAAAGAAATGCGACGAAAGAGACAGAGAGAAAGAGATGGAGAGAACAGGGATGCATATGTTGAAGAAAGAATGGAATCTCCTGATGCCAAATCTTGTTATGAAGAGCCGAACTATTGGCAGGGTCAACAATGTTTATTGACGGCGGGAAGTGTCGACAATACCGTCGGGCCGAACTGAAAGGCCGACATGATAGAGACATCGTAGCAACGTCGGTTTGAATGGGCGATGAATGGCGTAAAGATGATCTCATATATTTACACACACCCGATTTGATCTGCGTGATCTCATTGCGTGGACTTCAGGGTAACCTGACCACATCTGAACGGATTAACTTTTTTGACGCCCACATTAGGTCCGGTGTGACTGGTGGTGACAGAATGCTTATAATATAGGGAAGTTGAAGAAAGAGAAGGAGAGTATTGATTTACTCCTCTCCAGGAGTTAGGCACAAGGCCAGTTTTTATCTTACTTCCACAAGTAAGATGTGACCCAAGGTCGGGTCGGGAAAGTGGGGTTGAAAAATTGCCTGGGCAGCCCCGTCGGCATTCCCCGGTAGGGGCGCCCCAGGCAGTAAGCAATAAACTTACTCCTCCCCAAAGAGGGGAGGCGAAGCCTGGGAGGGTGGAACTCCTAGAACTGCACAGGACAGACCCATAGACCGTCGTAAATCAAGCTCCGAAGGCCAAGACAATGCCAGTCTATTGGGTGCAGTATCGATCGGAACATATATACTACACTTTGATCTTAGCCAAAAGGCCACGAACAAAAGACATGGTAGTGTTTTGAGAACTGAATAAGGAGGTCGAATAAAACAATAATATGCTTGTTGTGAAGTATTGTGGGATAGTGAAGGCGAGTAATATGTGCAGGAAGGTGTCATTTAAGAAACTTAGCTACTGTTCTGTAATCGTCAACCATAGATTTTACTAGCGGAGTTTTAGAATCCATTCTTATCATGGGGAGAGGGGGGCTTCGGTAACATTCGGAACAGCGTACTTGTTTCGTCTTTTTCGATTTCGTAACATTCGTTGAACATATGTAACGCCTACGTGACGCCAGTAAAATCGATGGTTGACGTTTCCGAAACAGAACCGAAACTTATAATAAGGCAAGAAAAATATCTTGAAGAAGATACTACCTGCCGTCTGGGGATTACTATTCCGTACCCAAAATAGACCATCAAAGTAGTGTGCATGCGTGCTGGTGTAGCCTTGTTTTCTGTTGGTCTAAGATATAGAGTTAGGGTTAGGGTTAAGTTTAGGGTTAGGATTTGTGTTAGGGATAGGGTTAGGGATAGGGTTAGTGATAGGGGTAGTTTTTCTGTCGGTCTAAGGTATGTTTATATGTTATCTCTCTCTCTCTCTCTCTCTCTCTCTCTCTCTCTCTCTCTGACGAAGGTCGAAGGTTACATCGGCCGAAACGTTGTGATAAAAACACCCAAGATACGAACAGTAGTCCGAATATACCAAATTCTACAAAAATATATTCGTTGTATTTATTTAAATATTTAACTAACAATGGCAATTATTTTTACGAGATGAGTAAGAGACTATTATCGCTTTCTATTGTTGCACCGAATATTAATTTAAAACAAAGTATTATAATTATAACAAAGTATACGGATTGATAATCTAAGCAAGCGTAGCATTTCTAAGGGTTAGGGTTAGTGTTAGGGTTAAGGTTAATAATGTTTTCATAAGTATAAGAGATTTTCTTTTTTCATCTTCCTCGCACAGCGGCTAGATGTGACACAAGGTTGGAAACTGGGATTGAAAAGCCAGCGCAATAGAGGATTACCACTCTGGCCTCCAAATTATGTATGGGCAGCCCCGTCGGCATTCTGCGGTAGGGGCGCCTCAGGCGATTAGCAAAAAGTACTCCCTTCTCAAAGATTGAAAAGGCAAAGCCTTTGTAAGTGGGACTTATAAAACTGCACAGGACAACCCATAAGACCGGCGGAGTCAAGGTCCGAAGGCCAAAACGGTACCAGTCTAATGGGTGTAGTATCCATGGGAACGGATACTACACTTTGATCTCAGCCAGATAATTTAATCTTAACTGTAAAAAATAGTATAAGGCATTTAATTATTTTACATCTCTCATTATGTGGGCTAAAAGACGCGCACATATGTGAGGCAATGGGTGACTCGTTAAAAAGTGACTTCCAATCTGTAGTGGAATAGGGTCATAAATGGTTGGCAACTTTTAATGCCACAAAGACAAGTTCCTTTCCTCTAATAACTACAAGAAACCTCTTCAACCACCGATTGCTATAATAACACCCTACATGAGAGTCAAACGTTCAAACTCCTCGACCTAACGTTCACAGGTTACATGAATTGTAACAAATACATTAAAGACAGTGCCAAGGCTGCAGCAAAGAAGGTGGCCTTTCTTTACCTAGCATTATCCTATATCTCTACAAAGCCACCATAGAGTACTGTTGTCATATATGGGCTGCTGCATCATCCACTAGTCTCTCCCTCTTAGATAAGGTCCAAAAAAGAGTCGGCAACTTAATAGGTCCCTCACTATCCACCAAGCTCCAGCCTCTGTTCTATCTTCGCAATGTTGCATCCTTGTGCCTGTTTTACAAGTACTTTAATGGATTGTGCTCCGATGAACGTGTTGTCTTAGTGCCCCCTCGACGTAAATACACTAGACTAACCCGACAACTAGCTAAGTCCCATCCATTCACTGTGGAGGTCCACAGATGCCGGAGAGTATTCTACTCCAATAGTTTCTTTCTTCGTGCTGCTGGACTCTGCAACTCTCTCCCTGCTCACTGTTTCCACCACTGTACTGACATACAGAAATGTCAAACTAATGTAAGCAGACATCTAGCTGCACAGGTCCCAACTTAGGATGACCGTCTAGGACTTTCACCCTAATTCTCAGTGGTAAAAGAGTAAGTAAAACAATAAGTACAAGGAATTTAATTATTTTACATGTCTTTTGTTTAGTTGTTATTCTTTTCTTAATAAAATAATTTAATCTTAACTGAAAAAAATAGTATATAGCTGCATAATATTGATGTAGACATTAAACAAACAAAGATGACGTCATATTTGAAGACACGAGTTCCTCATTTTTAAACTTACAGAAAATAAATAAATTCTATTTCATGTGTTAGTTTCAAAAGAAATATAGTTAAGGGATGAACAGAAAAAAACAATCTCTAACGTAAGAGGTCCGTGCTGTCTGCGAAGCTCCAGCCCCTATACCATCGCCGCAATGTTACACCCCTTTGCTTTTTTACAAGTACTTCAACGGAATGTATTCCGACGAACTTGCCGCCCTTGTGGCCCCTCAACGTAGATATACCCAATATATACGACAAGCAGCAAAATCACACCCCTTTCACTGTAGAAGTAGTTAGATCCCGAAAGGCTTTCTATTCTATTAGTTACTTTTCTCGAATCGCTTTCATTGGGAATACCCTCCCTGCTCCCTGTTTCTACGACTGTACAAATGTGCAGAAACTTAAATGTAATGTGAACAAGCATCTAGCTGCAGAACTCCCCACCTAGCATGTTCTTAGAAACATTGTCCCTTATTTGCAGTAGCCCCTTTTAGTCTTAAGGGCAGTGTCTTTAACAAAATCTACAGAAATCAAATCTCGTATTTAGTAAAGAAGGAAAACGTCAGTGTATTATCAGCTTATTTGTTTTCTACAATTTTCGTAAAGCAAATGATTATCTTTATCCTTTCTTCACTATTGTGTATGGTATCAGCAGAGGCCGGTGTCTTTAAATGGTGTTGATTTTCTTTGAGGAGTATATAGAAATTAGTTCCAGCTTAGTTTATGAAATGCCTTGCAATTCATTATTATTACTACTACTACTATTATTATTATTATTATTATTATTATTATTATTATTATTATTATTATTATTATTATTATTATTATTATTAATAGTGATATTATTATCAACGATTCACTAGAAGTTCTTATGTTGCATTACTCGTTCTTTCGGGGTACCTGGTAAGATCCTTCAAGAATGACAAAGAACAGAACGTATATGGAAAAACTTTGGTGGTCTGTATTTACGCCGGCTACGCACACACATATAAAAAAATCTTTTGACATACTTGTGTCTTTTGCAAAGGCCACAGACTTGGTTTCCGCTAGAAACTCGTTCATATATACACCCGATTTGAAAGCAATTCGCTCTACATTGTCTATCGGACCGTGAAATGAAGCAATTGTTCCACAATCATTTACAATTGTCTGTTTGATGAAGTACAAGTCAGGGGATTCCATCACTGTACCAACTTGTTTATCAGTCGCATTTTTAGCAGCGGACACGAAAGCCTAACAGCAAGACGGGTTGGGTACCATAGCCAATAAAGCTTCATCGGTGCCATAAACATCGGTAAACTGCCATTCCTCCGGTACTTCGATACTCCAATCACCAAGCGCTCCGGCTCTTCGCGTTTCTGAAACCGCCGCATTTCAAGTTTCGCTTGCACTGCGGAACCTTCTCCTTTTTAACAGTTATCAAGTCGCTTTCTTTCTTTCTCGACGTCCCACCCACAATGGACTCGTCCACGATTCATTTTTTCCACTCTTCATTATCTTACACTTGCCCAGGTCATCCTCACTGAAAATAACTGGTGGTGTGTCCTGGACTCCGAGTGACAAGTACCGTTCACCTCTTTCGATAACTATTGCAAACGACTTTGCGTTACTATACAGCCCGCTTACCATTGATTTCTCGCTGGCAATGACCATCAGTCTTTTCTGGAATTTAGGTCGCAATAAACCTCCCTAAAGTCTCAGTACTCTACGCACTCTTCCAGTGGAGGTCCGGTTAGTCCTCTCCTTTCTACGTCTTTCCATCCTCCTTTTTCCTTTTTGACTAATTTGTGATGTATCAATCGCGGCTGATGCCATCACTTGTTATTTTCGGGGGGGGGGGGGCAGTTTGTTCGATTTCTTGCAGATTTTGTGCCCCCAGGTACACGTGATGTTTCTTCCATGTTTCTGTGACTACTTCTATATGGTTGGTTAGTGGTCGCAGTTAATGTGGGTTGCTTTCCGCATTCGACGATTTTCCGTAAGATTTTAGCTGTTCCTCCCATTGCCGTCCGTTGTATAGTCTACATCTTTATTCTTATTCTTATTTTTATTCTTATTCTTATTCTTATTCTTATTCTTATTCTTCTTATTTTTTTCTTTTATTATTGTTATTATTGTCATCATTATTATCATTATTTTTATTATATAATTATTTTTATTATATTATTATTATTATTATTATTATTATTATTTTATTATTATTATTATTATTTTGTTATTATTATTTTTATTTTTATTCTTCTTCTTATTATTATTTCTATTTTTATTTCTATTATTATCATTATTATTATTATTATTATTATTATTATTATTATTATTATTATTATTATTATTATTTTTATTATTATTATTATTATTATTATTATTATTATTTATCTACTATCTAATGTCTTTTATTTAGTAACAATTGTTCTACATTTTTCCTTCATCTGCATTCATTCTTTTTCTACAACAACAACTATTACTACCACTATTGCTACTACTACTACTACTACTACTACTACTACTACTACTACTAATAATAATGATAATACTACTGCTACAACTACTATAAATACTACTACTTCTACTACTACTACTACTACTAATAATAATAATAATAATGATAATACTACTGCTACTACTACTATAAATACTACTACTTCTTCTACTACTACTACTACTACTACTAATAATAATGATAATACTACTAGTAATAATAATACTACTAATAATACAGCTACTACAAATAATAATAATGGTAATACTGATACTACTACTAATACTACTACTACGACTAATAATAATAATAATAATAATAATAATAATAATAATAATAATAATAATAATAATAATAATAGTAATAATAATAGTAATAAAAATAACATTTTTTCTTTATTTTTAACTTTTTTGATGACAATAAAATTGTTTTATATAAGCTGCTAAAATACTACACAGCTGCATCGTACTGAATTACACAGAAAAAAAAAACGATGTCGTAATATTTGATGGGACGAGCACAAATTTCTTAAACTGACAGAAAATAATAAATTACAGTTACTGTGTTAATTTTAAACGAAACCTGGTCAAAGAATGAACGGGTAGAATCTAAACCAACCGAAACTGGTATTTATTAAAGAAGGAAAATGTCAGAGCGTAATCAAATTTATTCGTTTTATACAATTTTCTGAAGTTTATTAGTTCGGACGTAGACACCATGCTGTGTCGTCTACAGCGTCATCATTTGGTCGAACGAGGCGAAATGTGCACAGCTTGCTATCTCCGTCGGGTGTCACTATTTTCAGTAAATAATCACCGGCTTTATCTAACAGCGTTTCGTCTGATGCTAGCTACTTTTGGCTAAGATCAAAATGTAGTATCTGTTCCGATGGATACTGCACCCCATACTGGTGTTGTCTTGGCCTTCGGGGCTTGATTTACGCCGGTCAATGGGTCTGTCCTGTGCAGTTCTGGGAGGTCCACCTTCCCAGGATTTGCCTCCCCTCTTTGAGGGAGGAGTAAGTTTATTGCTTACTGCCTGAGGCGCCCCTACCGGGGAATGCCGACGGGGCTGCCCAGGCAATTTTTAATGGCCAAAGTGCTCACCTCTCGGGCGCTGGCTTTTCAAACCCCACTTTCCCGACCCGACCTTGGGTCACATCTTACTTATGGGAGTAAGATAAAACTGGCCTTGGGCCTAACTCCTGGAGAGGAGTAAATAAATACTTTTGGCTAAGATCAAAGTGTAGTATCTGTTCCGATGGATACTGCACCCCATACTGGTGTTGTCTTGGCCTTCGGGTCTTGATTTACGCCGGTCAATGGGTCTGTCCTGTGCAGTTCTGGGAGGTCCACCTTCCCAGGCTTC
>OY744533.1:8538492-8548492 GCA_963556195.1 Sepiola atlantica | reverse complement strand
TAGAAGAACTAGATAAAAATAATAACTAGTCGATATTAAACATCTGGTTTCTAATTCTAAATGTATTACGGGAATAATATTGTAGTTGGATCAACTTAGTTCGTATGATTGATATTTATTAAGAATTTTAATTAATTAATAAATAGCGATTGCCGTAATGTATATACAACCCTATTTGGCAGCTTATAGGGGTAATGTTTAATAAGAAAAGAAAAGAAAAAATTAAAATCCCTTAATACATTACGCAAAATAAATATATATATATATATATATATATATATATATATATATGTTTTTATTTATATATCTATATATATAATTGTGTATGTGTGTTTGTGAGTGTATAAGTGTATGCATATAAGCGTGGATGTGTGTATGTGTGAGTGTCGGTATGTCTTGGTGTGTGTGCATGGAGTTAAAGAAGGGGAGACGGGTCGAGTCTAGCTAGTGCTGCCTATAGTTTGAGCTGACCGACTTTCTTATGCGTCGATAGGTAGGTGTCAAAATGTCATCTTATGCAAAAGGGCTTCTCGTCTTAAAATTTTTAAATGTAATTTGTCTGTTTGTTTTTTGTCTTTTGTTTTTGTTTTTTATGATTGTGTATTGGCGGATCTAATCTTTGCTCATCAGTATATCCCTGAGGAGGAGCCGAAGAGGTTCTGAAACAATCGCTGGATACGCAAACTATGTTAATTTTAATATAAAAAGCTCTAATATATTGAGTACTTTTGAAAAGTATTGGTTTTGTTCATTTTGTTAATATTTGAACTTAATTAATGAACAAATTATATATATATACTACTTTTGGTCCACCCTGTATATAGGCAGCATTTTCTCTTGCAATCATGTACTGTTGAATATAACGGACAACTTATGCAGACACACATACGTACATACAGATATATACAGATATCCGCACACGCATGTGTACATATATATATATATATATATATATATATATATATATATATATATACAAACACATTACTACAGATATGTATGTACAGATGATAAATTAATATTTACCTATTCAATCGTATATATATATATATATATATATATATATATATATATATATATATATATATATATATATATGCATTGTTAAATATAACAGACAACTTACATCTGGATATTCTTTAGTGGATCTCTTCCATTGTCCGAATGAGAATCTTAGTTTCGGGGGGTGGGGTGTATTGGCCGATGAATCTGCCATAGTTTGGATTTGTGGCCCAAGTACTTTCAGACCTATCCGGATCCATCTTCAGGGGAATGAGGATGATCAGGTACATCTTCAGGGGAATGAGGATGATCAGGTACACACATATATATATATATATATATATATATATATATATATATATATATATATATATATATATTTATATATATATGTTTCATAAAAATCGATAGATCAGTGTTGTGTTATGCTGTGATTTAATGCTAGTTTCGAATGATCAGTATGGAGACTGAATTTTTAGCTAGCAGCACAATTCGATATATATATATATATATATATATATATATATATATATATATATATATATATATATATATATATATGTATATATATGTGTGTGTATCTTGGCAGCATCTTTTCTTTTATACAAGTATCATTAAAAATAACGGATATCTTGTGTCTGGATATTTTTTCTATGATCCTTTCTCTTTATTTTTCCCGCCTAAATAGAATATATATTCACTCCTAGGTCTATGCCTGGTTAACATTACTGCACTGACGATGGACCTGGAAGGGTCCGAAAGCGCTTAGGGAAGCTTTGGCAATTTTATCAGCCAGTTTCCGTCTGAAACTAAGAACCTAATCAGAAAAACGGAAAGGATCATAGAAAAAATATCCAGACACAAGATGTCCCTTATTTGTAATGATATATATATACAGGGTGGGCCAAAATAAGGGTCCTATCTTTAAATTTGAATAACTTGAATTTGAATAACTTCCACAAAATAAAAGTTAAACTCACCAAACTTTATGTGTGTGTAGACTGACCCTTCCGAGATTTTTTGAAATAAACAAAACAAATTTTAGCCGAAAAACACTTCTTAAAACTTACAAAAACTAAAGTATTGTTTTTTACACTGTTTTGAGTTTTTTAAGCAAAAATAATGTTTTCTAAATGAGGGTACGTTCCTTAGGGCTAATACGGCTCATGCTTGCTTCGGAAGGGGTCCTTTACTTATTCTAAAAAAAAAAAAAAAAAATCAGTAAATAAAAAAGTTATGAATTTTTAAAAATAGGACCCTTATTTTTGCCCACCCTATATATATATATATATATATATATATATATATATATATATATATATATATATATTGACACTTGTGATGCGGGTATGTTTTTCTTAATGTGTATCTGTGTATACGTAACACTGTAGTGCAGTACACATTCATATATCTCATTAATACAGTTTCAGATATAATGAAACCTAATTACCTCTTAAATTCAATGACTAATATGCAATTGTATAATCATATCGACCCTTTTATAAACGATACATATGTGCATACAAATCTACATCGACGCGTATTCGTTTCTTGTTAACAGCATTGTTTTTGCAACGAATTCAACTTTTCTTTTCGAATTGTTTGTTTTCATTCAATTTGTTTACCGCCATTGCGAACCGCGATCAAGCTAATTTAGCGAAGTTTAACAGCCGAATGCGTCATGTCGGCGAAGGGTCAGAGGCCTTGGAATCTAATTGATTTTAACAACGCTATCGAATCCATAATGGCGAAATCTAGTTAGAACGCCTCATTTGAGCCGGCTAATTCATAGTTTTCCTTTTTTTATGAAAAGAGTTTTCAGCGGCGCCGAACATGCGTTCAACTGGTTTTGTTTCTCAAAAGAAAAGCATGTGCGCCCGCTCCTCGGGGAGTGAGTGATACGGATTAATGTATTACAAGATTGAAACTAAAGCGGAAGTTAAATAGAACTTCGTCACTGCACAGCTTAATCCGACTGTGGTGTCACGTGATACATACAAATCACTTCACTATAACAAACATGCATAAATATAAGCACTGATTATCAATCGATTCCTTTTTCTCTATAAAAATAAGCTATCGTAAATACATGAACGTGCGCCTGTGTGCGTTACGGCACAGGCCGTGATTGTCTGCTCGTGGTGCTGGTCCAAATATGAACCCCACTCGTGCACACGGTGGTCTTGGTCAACCGCACAGGTGTGACATCCTGGTCGCGGTGCCAGATTGTGACCCCACTCGTGCCGATCGTCGTAGTGGTAATAAAAAAATATATAGATCGAACTTTTTCTAGGCCGGGATGACGACGATGATGATGATGACGTCACCGATCTCGTCGTTTCGTCCAGGTACAAACACACTCCCACGTTGAAACTGTTTATATCAGCGAGCGATCACTGGGGGAACAGCAACCGGTTGGCTCTGCGGGGACGAAAGTTCAATCAAAGCAGAACAAAATGAAAAGAACAATGTTCAACAACTCGGTCGGGTTTTTTTGGTATAGAAGAGTAATTATTAATAAAATAACCGAATTGATTTTACATTGAATTAATGTCTACCGTACTCGTAAATGCCTTTTAGCAGAAGTTGTTTTTTCTCTAAGTTATTCCGTTAGTTATCTGTGTGCGCGAATTCTTTACACAAGTAGTTGTTTAGTCACAAGTCATCAGGCGAAGGCGATGGCGGGGATTTCGTCCGGTTTTCTTTTCGTCGACGCACGCAATCATCGGCGCGTGCCAGGGTCCGTCCGACTCCCTCTGCCGACAACCCAAAACTAACTGGCTCTCTCGTCTCGACTAGACGTGCGTGAAAAATGCACATTCTTTTATTGAGGATGTCTATCGTCGTACACCCCGTCATCTTTCTTCCTACGTGTCTTCCTCTCTCCAGGAGGGTGGGGACGGGCGCCTGACCCCCCATCCCTAAAATAAATAGGATTTTCTTTATGGCCCATTGTCATGGCCAAAACAAACGCTTTCTCATTCTGTCACACAGCTGGAGAAAATCTGCGAAAAAAATATGCTTATACTTCTGACAATGTACTCAAGTTTTTAAAGTGAATAAATAATTTATTTTAAAAAACATAAATAATTAGTGTTGTCCAGGTTTTCAAAATGTTTTCTTTTAAATATTCTCCTTATTATTGCCATTTCAGCAACGCTTCAATGTGTGACCTTTAAAACTATATATATATATATATATATATATAGATAGATATAGATAGATATATATATACATATATATATATATATATATAGAGAGAGAGAGAGAGAGAGAGAGAGAGAGAGATACATACATATATATATATATATATATATATATATATATATATATATACATAAAGATAGAAGCAAAATGCCTTCAAAGAAACCATGTATTAGATGCAGATATTTGTATGAAATCAAAATGAGAATATATTTTTTTCTTCATTTTGATTTTTGTTCATCTAATATTTCGCTTGATAAAACAAGCCACGACAGAGCTTAGACAAATAAAACGTATAAACCTTTTTTTTCGTAACAATCCTTCTTGGTCTTGTAGAAGTGTTTCGTCCGATGTTGTGGACTAATGGTGCAAATGTCTGTTTTAAATAGAACTTGATCGCGCATGGTCGCTGGTAGTTATACATTTGGGAATGTTCATTTTTTTAAGCATCTTTTAAATGTTAACATAAAGATAGAGGCAAAATGCCTTCAAAGAAACCATGTGTTAGATGCGGATATTTTTATTAAGTGAGATCGACTACCACTCCCCCTTTTTATTGTATATTTTAATTAGTTTAAATCCCATGACGCTATAATTTTATTACATGGTCGCTGGTTGTTATACATTTGTGGATATATATATATATATATATATATATATATATATATATATATATATATATATATATATATATATCATCTCACGGCTCAGATGAGGCACTTGGGTGCTGAAACGTAATTGCATTTGCGTAAGCAATAGTTAATACTTATATAATATATATATATATATATATATATATATATATATATATATATATATATGCATGTGTGTGTGTTTGCCCTTTTATTTGTTTCAATTTAAACTAACACGGATAGTATTTCATATTTATTTGGCTCAGCCCGTGATCCGATCCACAAAACCACAGAGTTTGCCAACTCCTTTTGTCATGCAAAATCGTACACGCACTCGATAAGAAGTAACACCGGCACCAATTAGATTATTAGACTTTTAACTTAGTGTTGATTGATTGAGTGATTAGCGAGACAGTTTCTCTCACTTTTGCCTCGAGCGTTTGTTTGCGTGCTGGAGACATCGCGCCGTAACGAACGATTTAGTACTGCCGACTACGACCGCGCGTGTTTTTCGCGGTTGGAATTCGCTGTCGAAGTCGCCACCTTCCCCAGTCGAGGGTGCGCCGGGGGAGACGGCGCTACACTATGCCAACGTCGTCTCCACGACGAGGCGTTAATGGTTTACTGACGTTTGTTGATTACAATGCCTCGTTATTGCCTATTATCATTCTATTATCGCACGGAAACAGCCTGCGGGCAATAAACACTCATTAGTGTTACTAGAAAAATATCGCTTACCACGAGAAATAATGTCACAAGTAACCATTGCGTGTTGAATATTATCTCTTCTGAAAAAGAACTCTGCTGTCTATAGATATGGTTACAAGCTGAATACACTACCATAAACTATATGGTACTCTTTTGTTATTTATCACACTTCCTTTCTATCTTTTCAGTGTATTAATAGTTAGAGGTCAGTTTCACAAGCCTAATATACGTTAAAACACTACTTGTGATATCTATACGTAATATATATATATACGTAATATATATATATATATATATAAAAGGAAATTGTAGTTTGCTTGAAGCATTGCTGGTAAATAGAAATGTAAGTTCGTAATCCGAGTTTACTGTCAAAGATAAAAAATTAAAATATAATAATAAATAATAAAGTATATAAATATTAATAAGATGACAAGCTTAAAGCTGAATAATTATACAATAAAATAAAGAAATAAATTATGATAGGAACAATTAATATTGATATCCAATTAGCTTATCTAAACTCATTTTCTACGAATCTGCCACTAATTCTCTGCGGCATTTCGTCAATAGTTGTGTCCATCTCGCCTTTTCGACCACTCGGTCAAATTTTTTATCTGTTTCTTTTGATAATGAGAGGTTCCACTCTCGAAAATTAAAGTTTAAAGTTTACCCCTTTTCCGGACCTTTTAAATTGCTTGACAGTAAACTTATTTCTATTTACTGTTTTGGTATTTATTCTGCTTTACGTGAAATATTAGAAATTGATTTGAGATTCCATTCTTATTTTCTCTTCTCATTTATTTTTATTTATCTGTTCCACCTTCCGGTACCTATATCACATTGCTCCTGCCTCGGATTACGAACTTACATTTATATATACACACACACACACATACACACACACACCCCGCCCACACACACACATATATATATATATATATATATATATATATATAATTTCTGTAGATCAATCAAATTTTAACATTGTTCCAAGAATGAACAAAACAACTCTTTTGTTTTTTTATCACACTTCCTTTTTATCTTTTTAGTGTATTTATATTTAAAGGTCAGTTTCACAAGCCTAATATACGTTAAAATACTACTCATGATACCTATACCTAATATATATACGCAATATATATATATATATATATATATATATATATATATATATATATAATTTGTTGAGATCAATCAAATTTGAACATTGTTCCAAGGATGAAAAAACAACTATTATTAGGCGTACGATCGTTTCAAAGACTTCTTTAAAAATATTTCATTGTTCATTATTTTTGAAGATTCTAAAACGGGTCTTGTCAGCGCCTTGTATAACATCACAGACAGAAGTCTCTTGACAAAAAATCTTCTACTCGAAGACCTGCTATGTGGGTGTGCCATCATATGGTGAAACCAAAAACCTCCACAAGGGCATCTACAAAGTTGCTAGCCGACCCTGACAAATCGTTACAATCGTGTATCAAGTCAGATAATTGAAAGCCTCTAAGAAAGCCGACTAAAATTGTCCAAAAGAGGCGGGCATTTCAAAGCATTACTAAACGCTGAGTTTGAACATGGATATTCATACGCGGAGGTTGTGGCAGGTCCAATACTGGAAACATCCATGCCTGAGGTTGAGGCTGCGATGGTGGTGTCAAATAAAAACAAGGCTCTAGACCCATCAGACATAACAACGGTTTTGCTGAAACGGGGAGAAGTGATTGTCATCAGATCAGTTATGTAAATTTATTTATCTACCTCCCACAAGGTAAGATGTGACACAAGGTCGGGAAAGTGGGATTAGATAAGCCAGCGCTCGAGAGGTGAGCACTCTGGCCATTTAAAAATTGCCTGGGCAGCCCCGTCGGCATTTCCCGGTAGGGGCGCTTCAGGCAGTAAGCAATAAACTTACTCCTCCCCAAAGAGGGGAGGCAAAGCCTGGGAGGGTGCCACTCCTAGAACTGTACAGGACAGCGTGCAGTATCAATCGGAACAGATACTACACTTTGATTTTTTTTTAATAGACAATGACGATACTTTACCAGAACAATGATTTAATACCAACAGTGTTCTACTTTGCAAAGGCAAAGGAGACGAATTACAGGTTAGAAGTTATACGCCGAAGTTGTACACACGATACATCTAAACAACACAGATTGACAGCAAGAAGATACGTAGCAATGATGAAGAAGCAGACGACACGAATATAAGTGTACAAGCGACAACGCTAAGACAAAGAGAAAGGAACAGTGCTACATATATGCTACATCGAGGAAAAAAGAGACAAAGAGACAACGTAAAAGTTGCAGACCTCCATGAGAAAGTAGCTCGCATAACGACGTCTTAACAAGTACAGCCACGTCACACGCCGTCAGTCACCTGAAACGCCCCAAAGTGTGTCCCACATTAGAGTCAATGGCACACATCCACAAGGTAGGCCACTTAAGACATCTAGCGGGTCACTTGATTACGAAGTGATCTTGGCGGACGGCACAACCGAAATGAAAATACTACTACTACTAATACTACTACGACTACCACTACTACTACTACTACTACTACTACTACTACTACTACTACTACTACGACTACTACTACTACTACTAACACTACTACTACTATTACTACTACTATTACTACTACTATTACTACTACTACTACTACTACCACTACTACTACTACTACTGATGATAATAATAATATAAAAACATACAGGGAAAGTTGGAAGTCATTTATAGAATAGTCTAACCTCAGCATCAGAAAAGGAGACGAAAACTGAAAATAAACTACTACTATTACTACTACTACTACTACTACTAATAATAATAATAATAATAATAACATAAAAATTATTGAGTTTTTTTATCGCACTTACATGACTTATTATTATGAGTCATGGCATATGTATTCTAGGCAACAGGGTGAGTAACGTAGGACCATAAAACGAGATGGCTACCTGAATTGGAAGTATCATTCTTGTTTTTCCTCGGGGGGGGGATATGTATCCACTGTAAGTTTCTTGTTTTGATTTTCTTGTCATTGATGCCTTATAGCCTATTTTTCTGGAGGCGATATTTGGATTTCTGAAGAATACATGGTCGAAGATTCCGAATTGGTATATTACGTTTGGTTGTTCGTCTATAAATGAAACGGTCCGTTAAAATCTACCGAAGTTTTGGATTTGAAAAAAATAAACAGAAAAATAAATATTAACTTTGTCATGAAACAAAACTATACACATCTTAGATGTAATATATTTATATATGCACCTAAAAAGATCAACATTCACTTACCTGTTTCTCCCAGCACTCTAATAGAGATAATTAGACTTATAACTGACATGACGTATTTTCAATTTAACAATAATAACATTGGAATAACTTTTTTTTTATACATTCTCTGACCCCTATATTAGCGGGCGACTCGTCAGTCCGTGCCAGTATCTACAACACGACAGCCCTCTCAATTTTGTTTTGTTTTTTTACTAATACAGTGATGTATTCGCGAAACCCATTTTCTTCCAAATTAAATTACGAAATGAAACATGGAACAAGATTAATGAGAAATAATGGTATAAGCTCACTTATTGAGATATACATATCAGATATAATATTTAACATCATTATGTATCTTATTATTTTATTGATAGTGTAAACGTTCTTTGCAATGGTGTCTGAAGCTTGACTTGAGAAGATAGGTAAAAATCGAGATCCCCAAAGAGGCATAACAATAAAATAAATACATGCCTCAACAGTCGGCTTCCCGTATTTCCCATGTATACAGTCTTTTTTTAATATACGGTGAAAATAGTTACTCTAATGAAGTCGTAGAGTGACGACACGTTGTTCTGATAGCTATAATTATTTCTATTATATATATATATATATATATATATATATATATATATATATATATATATATATATATATATATATTTGTTTGTTATTGTTTATATTTCTATCTATGGACGTATACGTTTCGTCTTTTTTCAATCAAGACTCATCAGCATAGAAGTATTCACCACCAGTCACACGATTCGAAACCCTGGACTACAAGTATTTTCCAACTCCCGTCCAGTTCTGAACAGCTTATAAACAATGATAATTTTAACACGTTAACGGCGGCGAAGCGAACAGGCATTCAAACTTCTATAAGTGAAGGAACGATGCATAAAGCAAGTGACGCTACGCTGTGTTACTACTACCATTTTACGGTGCTCTACTTTTTAACGAGGAGTTTCAAATATAAAATATTTGTTATTGTTTATATTTTTATCTATGGACGTATACGTTTCGTCTTTTTTCAATCAAGACTCATCAGCATAGAAGTACGACTATTCACCACCGGTCACACGATTCGAAACCCTGGACTACAAGTATTTTCCAACTCCCGTCCAACGTCGCTAACCGCTAGGCCAGTTCTGAACAGCTTATAAACAATGATAATTTTAACACGTT
>OY744533.1:8473492-8535992 GCA_963556195.1 Sepiola atlantica | reverse complement strand
AAGAAGAAAGCAATGTAGAAAAATCATACAAGATATTAATTTTGATTTGTCAGAAAGTGTCCAGATTTCGGCATAGCTTGAGCGTGAACCAGCAGAGAATGAAAAACATTGCCGAAATCTGGCACTTTCTGACATATCAAAATTAATATTCTGTATGATTTTTCTACTTTGCTTTCTTCACCCTGAGGAAGTCTTTCAATAAAGACGAAACGTTGATGAATACATAAATCACATAGGTTTTGGCTTTCCTTTCTTCATTTTACATTACGTCGTATCATTTTATCTCAACCTTTCCTAATATATATATATATATATATATATATATATATATATATATATATTTATATATATATGGTACATGTATTATATTTTTTTCATAGATTTTAATTTAATGAACCTCCATAATTTATATAAAGTGCTTAATGACATATAAAACTATTCTTTAGTATTTTTTTATTTATTTATACAAACATTATTGGTTACATATGTGCATACATGTTTCGGTTGTACTCTTCAATAGAGAGTCAACTTCTTCATAGTGAAAGAGAAATTATATATATATATATATATATATATATATACATATATATATATATATATATATATATACATATATATTTATATATATAACCAATAATGTTTGTATCAATAAAATCTATACTATATATATAGATTATTTATTACCTACAGACATTGATGTTTCATGCTAACAGGAAGTTAATTTCCGACGGTCGGCGGGCACGAACTCCGATCATAATCGCTACTGATTCGCAGTCAAGATCGTTTTCCCGTTGGCCACCACAAATTAGCTTAGAATTAAGGAAGAATTTAACTTTGTAAATACCAAGTGGGCGGATATTTTATAACGAGCAACGAATAGTGATCTACAACAACAAACTGTGTTGGATCTCGCAATGAAGCTAGTGGTACCGCTTGTTATTAAACTCACTCAGTGTGCCCGGCCTTAGTAAATGGTGATTTTAATGATATGTATAAATAAATATTAATCATTATTTTACAGTTTAACTCGTTGACCACAAGTCAATAATGAAAACAAATTGTCACGCGGTCAACGTAAGTATTTTTTTTTAAAATGGCTTAAATTCTCCAACTTAGATTCTAATAACATGTTTTTCTACGGTTGAACTGAACATCGGTCTATTGGATGTATACGTTTTGACCATTTCTAACACAGTTTTCACGAAATCTCTACGATAGACTTTTTCTATCTTTAAATCTTTTCTAACCGGCCATTTTGTCAACGGACATTTTTACAACTGGACATGCTCTTTATAACATTTTTACTCACGCACATTGACTTTCCATTAATTTACATAGTTTCTTTAAAGTTTTCAAATTTTGAAATTTTCCCCTGACAACTTATACATTTATGTAATTCCTCTTATGATAAGAGTTTAATCCTTGAAAAGCCTGGCTTAAGGAAAGAAAAATAAACGTGATTTTATCAAGTACATGCATTGAGCAACCGAAGATTAAATAAATTTGTCATTCGAACATTTTTATTTTCTTCACTTCATATATATATATATATATATATATAATAAAATGACGTAAGAAGCCCTTTTTAACAATGCGTGAAAGAATTTATTTCTTTTTTTTTCTTTTTCCAATCAATTTCGAAGTCTACAAACTTCATCTTCAGGGATGTATTTTTTTTTTTTATAAAATAAACAAACTTTTGTTTATAGGTAGCATCGAGATGGTGTGACGCTCTCCGCCAAGATGGAATGGGCGGAAGTGAAAATATTAAGAACGATTATGCCAGGGGCAAGCCGGGAGTTATAAAGATATTGTTCGTTCTTTTTTTTTTTTTTTTTTTTTTTTTAAGCATTGAATAAAATGTAATAAAATGACGTAAGAAGCCCTTTTTAACAATGCGTGAAAGAATTTATTTCTTTTTTTTCTTTTTCCAATCAATTTCGAAGTCTACAAACTTCATCTTCAGGGATGTATATATATATATATTTAATCAATTAACACATTACAATTGTTCCAAAAATTAGAACATCGAGTTCAGTATGGCGTACGATCGTTTCCAAAACAGTTTATAAATACTTTATTTTATTTTATTTTATACATTAATGAAGCTAATCGAAAACGTCGCTTCATCAGCGCCTTTAGCAACACGTCTTACAGAAAATCAGAGAAAAAATAACAAGTTCGTTATAGAGAAACATCCACTGACAGAAAGAGTCACCGGTTGATATGTTAGTAGTATAGGCGGGAGGGGGGGGGGGAGAACACAATGGTTTCTATAAACCAAAACACTAGTACACACAGAAGAAATAATCCAATATTTCCCATAGATTTACGCTTTCAAATTAAGCAATAAATTAATTAAAGTTACAAATTCTTTTGTCAGAGCGGAAGTAGAAAATAATAAAATAGAAATAAAAATAGAAATAAAATAGTAAAAAATGAATTAGATAAAAAAATATGAAATAAAAATAATAAAATAATAAAATAAAAATGATTTCAAAAAATATATTAAAAAATTAAAATATAAACATATGCACACACACATACACACACACACACACACACACACACATATATATATATATATATATATATATATATATATATATATATTTTCGTACAGAAAAATAAGTACAACATTCGTACCGTCGGTTTCAAGCACAGAAGGACTTAGCCAACAGAAGCTGAAGAGAGCCGTATGGCTAAGTTCTTTCTGTGCTTGAAACCGACGGTACGAATGTTGTACTAATTTTTCTGTACCAAAATAAATAAATGTTACGCTCTTAATGTTGATGTGTGTGTGTGTGTTTGTTTGTGTTTATGAATTTAAACATGAAAAACAAAAACATATCCTTAATATAAGTAGAATGCCTGCGATGTCATCGCCGCTTATAAATGTATTTAATCTACCACTGTTATCAGCCGTTCAGATATTGGCCGCGAGGTTTAAGACGTTGGGTTGGAGTTGAAAAATACTTATAATCCAGGGTTTCGAATCGTGTGACCAGTAGTGAATAGTCAAACTTCTACGCTGAAGAGTCTTGATTGAAAAAAGATGAAACGTATACGTCCGTAGATAATAAACAAAAACAAAATATTTTCATATATATATATATATATATATATATATATATGTGTGTGTGTGTGTGTCTGTTTGTTTGTATGTATGGATTTAAACACGTGGAGTATTCTAGAACGGTGCGTTTAAATAATACGTGCAATACATTTTATAAACACTGATCACACGTCTATTTCCTCTTGGTGGCACAAAACACGATTTAATTATATATCTATGGAATTCTATCAACGATATTATATATCTTCTAATTTATATAATTTAAAACACCATTAAATAATGTATACATGAATAATATTTCATTTCATTGATTATTCAACGTAATGTTTTGGCCTCATTTTGAATCTGATCATATAAATATACTGGAATAATTTTCGTCTTTTTTTACTAAGTTTATTCTAGTATATTTATTTGGCATAATTATTTTTTCAAACAGTAAAGTTATGCTTAGCTATTATGCCCCCTTAAAAAAAGATTTAAAATCACGATATAGTGCGCATGGACCTTGTGTCAGAGATCCTTGTTTAAATATTGATCAAAGTCCAGTAAACGATTTTAATTCTAGTAAATGTCGAACATTTAAGGATTAATATCAATGGGGTTACATTTAAAATCAGGGGATGATGATTAATTGGTATCTAATGAATAGGGATCAAATACGATGCCGACCTGAAACATTTAAATTTTAAAATACTAGTGTTTTCCCTAACCCAAACCCCCTAAACCTGTTCAAGTAATCCAAAGAAACTGACATTTTGAATATTTATTAATCTCTATCTAATAATTGCTATTAGAATATCACAAAAATCGGATGTATCTTGATTGTCAAAAATTGCTTCTATTCCCAATTTCTAAGCTATGTTTAAAACTAAATTAAACTAAATATAACCCGCATTATCAAACCTAACGCCTAGAAGCTATGTTCAAAATGTATGATCATCAGTTAATTGTGTTAAGAGTTAATTCCTTACATAAAAATATATAAGCATATACGCATACATAACTTTATATGAACATATATATAGATATAGAAATATGTATATATACTTATTATTTCATGTATCTACATATAATATTATAAAGGGGAAAACTATATAATGTTTGATTTTAAGTATATATATATGTGTCATAAGGTTAGAGATGAAAATAAAAGTTAGCCATGATCAGGCAAAAGACTTTGTTCTGTGAGGATGATCTTGCTTATTAAGGGTGATAGGTTAAAGAAACCATTTCGCTGCTTGATGGTAGTGGAGGATGTGATGAGGGCAGTTTCCAATAATCTTCGCCGAGATTTGTTGTGGATGTGTTTATTTTTCTCCCAACATGTCTACCCTACATGTATCTGTGCTTGCATGATATCTTTTCCCTATATCATCATCCTGATGAAGTCTTATAAATAAAGACGAAACGTTGATGTACACATAAAAAACATCCAGTTTTTGGTTTTCCTTTTTCATTTTACCATCACGTCGGATTACCTTCATCCTTCTCTTCCCATATATATATATATATATATATATATATATATATATATATATATGTATATATATATATATATATATATATATATATAGCGACTGTATGTTTAATTGTGTGTGTCTCCTTTTGATCGGTGGCTCAAAATGATTGATATATTGTCCGAAGAAAAATAAAATTGAAAATATAGTTCCGAATATTTTGGCGCGAAGAAACAAAAATCATTTAACCTGACAATTTCCGTTGGCCACCATCGTTAATCTTCCACGGTCTACTGGTCACTCTTTAATTCGTATACTTGATCAGTGGGCCACAACTTTTGCACCAGCTTTCCTGGGTTGTTGCGAGGTTACTAAGTATTTGTACGACGTTCGTCTTTTCTCAAACCGTTCACAGACACATTTCTTACCGACATATATTACATTCGGAAAGAGTTTATAATGGAAAACTTCTCTGCGTTAAATGCTGCGTAATACTTTCAACGTTGGATTATATTTCTGAGATATTTGTAAACGTTTAGCAATTATTTGTAAAAGCTGTTCAAAATACTCTCTTTAGACAGTATATAATTTCATAGTAATTAGTATTTCAAGTGACGAAACTATGTGTGGTGCTACACATGTAAAATTACTTTTTATTTGACGTAGCTATAATGTAATAATATTAGTTACACAGAATACAATGACACCAATATAAGAATATAAGTTCATGATTTGGTGTCACAATTTTAAAATATATCATATATCATGTATTGATTAATAGACCTATATCTTGTATGTTGATATTTAAAGATAAACAAAACCTAGACATTTTAGAATTAATTTAGCCTCTCTGTGATGATCTCAATGATATTTCTGTTTCCATATAATAATTAGTAATCTACATTTAAAAACCATTAATGTTATCATGTATTATTTTTACTCTTTAACTACTATATTAGTTTAGTCTTCTGTTTTTGGTTCAGCCATGGCATTTGACTGTATGAGTCATCTCTTGTTTATATTGAGAACGTGGGCAGTAAAAGTACATTATGTAGAACGAATATAGTCAGTTTCAATGCCCCATGAGAGAATGTATCTCCGAAAATAATAATAAAACTAATAGTTACATCGGTATCACTACAACAACATTTTCCCAAAGACTCACCTTACATCTCTCCGACACTAGCTCCATTGGTAAACATCTAAAAACCATTCTATATACTAAAAATACTAAAATAACACACCACGATACCAACATCAAAATGTTAAAAATTCTTCACGCCCTCTATATCCAAACTAAACATCCCACAATCAATAATGTAAATTACGAAACAAGTCACAACATTTTAAAGTCAAACTAAATAACTTTACTAAATTTTTATCCGTTAAGCAATTATATATTTTAATATAACTCGCGCTTTTTACGTAATCAAAGTATTACCCTATATGCAACTATACTTGTGAATATTACACGTGATTAGAACGTGATCAAGCTCGCATGTAACATCTCAATATTAAATGCACTGTTTATAAAGTTGTAAATTACTAGCCGTTTAAAAAACTCAACAGTAAATACATATTTATAAATACACTGACATTAACATCGTCTGAAGATGATTTAACGAATAAGATCAAAATTAATCGCGAATAATACCAGGTAAATTGAACTAGAAAACCACGGAACTCATATTCACCAATTTGACCTAAATTCTAACTGGACTATTTGGAAAATCGAAAGAATAAAAAAGTCCTATCAAGCAAAAACACAGTTCATAATGTTTGTTAAAATATAAATATGCTACCTAAATACACACACAATATATACATATATAAATATATATATATATATATATATATATATATATATATATATATATATATATATATATATATATGTATATATATATATATTTAAAGAAGTGTGGCCATTGTTCGTTATTTTATTATTTTGTCACTTTATAATTTTTTGATTTTATAACGCGTTTCAAGCCTCGTGTGGCTCTCTTCAGATGTATGTTCTATTTGGCAAATATATCTGAAGAGAGCCGCATGAGGCTTGAAACACGTTATGAAATCACTAAATTAAAGGATGATGAAATAATAAATAAATGTTGGTAGACTCACTTCTTGAAATATGCATTTTCCTCTGGTTGGAACTCCACTGATGCTGCATTACCCTTTACTTAATATATATATATATATATGTATATATATATATATATATATATATATATATATATATATATATATATATATATATATATATAGCACTAGATGGAGTGAAAGAATAAAATAAGGTGCGACTCAAATTTCATTAGCATTCAATGTTCAAGCAAAGTACTTTAAAGTCCTTAACTCATCTGTTTTCAAAGAGAACCCTTTTCTCAGAGGACCATTACCGCAATGACATTACTGCAGGTAATAACATTAAACTTTGAAAATATATAAACAAATTTTACATAAAAATACATAAAATTATATAAAACATCAAATATATCGGCCAAAAACATACTTTTTTGCTAAACTTATACAGTTCATCGAAGTCATGAAGTTTAAAACAGCTTCAAGAAAGATATTAAAGAGGTTGATTAAAAAACAACCCAGGTGGTGAATGGTATTCCAAAAACGAAAAAGTTATCCAGGCGGGAGATTTGTTTGCTATCGGTGCAGTAAATGACAGTGAAAAGTGTATCCAAGGTGTATGCAAATTAATAAAACGATAGAAAAAACCAAATCATGTGAAAAGTTCAGAAAAAAAACTCAGTTGGTGTTGAATATTATAATGTCTAAATATATATATATATATATATATATATATATATATATATATACAAAAGAATGTAGTGCAGTATTAGTGTAGTTCCAACGAGAGAAAAGTATATATATATATATACATATATATATATATATATATATATATATATATATATATATATATATATATATATATATATATATATATATATATATATATATATTTAGGCAAATATTATTAAATAACACGGAGTAGTTTTGTTTGATGCGACTTTTTTTATTTTTTCAATTTTCCGAATTGCCCATCTAATGTGTCGGTCAAATTGATATAAATATGATCCATGGCTTTCTAGTTCCATTCTTTTTTTCTTTTTTGCAAGTACTTTCGATTTGAATCGTCAAATCATCTTCAGGCGGTATTAGTTTTAGTGTCTTTACTGTTGTGCTACTTTTTGAATTATAACGGCAAGTAGTTAGTATTTGAAAACGCGTCTGTAAAGTTGAAATGTTCATGAGAGCGTGATGGCGTTCTACACGTACGAGAGATTTAAAGTTTGACTGTTTAAACCGTTAAGAAATTGATGACGTTAAATAAAGTGCATACAATTCAAAGGCATAACTACCTAATGGCTAAGAATTTGGTAATGTTAATTATTATGCTAGACACTTTAAAATGTTGCGACTAGTTTCATAATTGACATTATTAATTGTGGGATGTTTAGTTTTTATGTAGAGGGCTTCGAGTATTTTTAATTTTTTGATATTGGTATCAGGGTGTATTATTTTGGTATTGTTAACAAGGGTGTTTCTATATTGGGAGGGGGTGCAATTATGTTTTTTTAGGTGTTGGCATATAGAGCTAGTGTCGGAGAGATGTAGGGTGAGTCTTCAGGATAGTGTTGTGGAAGTGAAACCTATGTAAGAATTAGTTTTTTTTTTATTGTTGTCGGAGATAATTCTCCCATAGGGCATTGGAAGCGATATATTACATTGGTTCTTCCTAATGTATTTTGGGTTTGGGAAGTGTTATTTTTAACAACATAGTTTGATGTTTTCATTTTTTTATAATAAATGATAAATCGTATTTTATCATCAGAATTGGTGGGGGATATATAGCAATGTATTATATTTTAAAGAGCTTTTTCATCCAATTTAAAGTTTGGATGCATTTGGTTACAATAGAATAGATTTATGTAGTGGGAATTATTTAGCTTATTAGTAGGATTATCTAAATTTCTAATCATTAATTTTATTTGTTCATCAACCATATAATTGGGAAAATGATTATTAATTAGGACTTGTTTTATGTTTTTTAATTCATTAAAAAATATTTTGTCTGGATGAGGAGATTAATTTTGCACGGTTTAATAGATTTTTTACCATAGTAATTTTATATCTATATGGGCATTCACTTTTAAAACTTAAAATACAGGTGTTAATAGATGTAGGTTTTTTATAGGGAGAGGTGATGAATGCATCACTGTCTGAGTCAATGAGAACATCTAAAAACGGAATTTTATTGTTAACATTAAGCTCATGAGTGAATTTAAGAACTGAATTATTTTGAAAAGTATCTTGTAGTTTTTTTTTTATTTCATCTATACTATTTACTAAAATAAGAATATCAATAATATATGTATATCTATATATATATATATATATATATATATATACATATATACGTAAAATCGTATATATAAATAATAAGTAGTTTTACGTATATCATTATATCTGGACGCTTATTGCCGTGTTTAAGATTTTGTCATAATATACTATCACACAGATATACAATCAGAGAGACGTGCATCATGAACTATATAACAAACGCCAATCTGTATTTATTTGTACATACATATATATATATATATATATATATATATATATATATATATTTATATATATATATACATAAATATATATATATATATATACATAAATATATATATATATATATATATATATATATATATATATATATATATATATATATATATACCTTCTTTCATCTCGTTACGCAAAGTTAGCAAGTAAAACAGTTGTATCTTTTGTCTTCTTGGATGAAACCATTTCAAGTTGTAAGACGAAACGAGAAAGCAAATAATAATTAGACTTATTCTGCCGTCTGAAATGAATTCGAATGAAATCCCCTTGCTCTATAATATAACGTCAAAAGGGTTTTCTTGATTTGGTCATCTGAAATTATATTCTTTTATATAGGAAATACTAAATTACTGACGTTATTCAATGATTTCATATGAATATTTCATCATGTTCAAGCACGTACGAACACAGGTTAAGCATGATATTGACAGAGGGTTTACTCATATATATATATATATAGTGTTTCAACAGTTTGATTCCGGTTTTTTCCCCGTTTTTTCGACCCTTTCGGTCTTTAATTGTTGTCTTTTTATAATGAAAGTCTTTCTTTCGAAAATTTAAGATTACCTTGTGCCGGAACTTTTTATTTACCTTACACTATTTACTGTTCTGATATTTAATCAGTTTTTACGTGAAATATTGATAAATCGTTTTGAGATCGTTTTCTCCCTTCGTTTGTTTCTGTTCACCCTCTCCACCTTCCGGCACCTACATCGCATTGCTACAGCCTCGGATTACAAACCTACACTTATATATATATATATATATATATATATATATATATATATATATATATATATATATATATATATATATATATATATATATTACTATTTCATATATCTACATAAAATTTAAAAAGGAGATATTATTGTCTATGTATCAATTTTCAGTATTTACTTCAACAGTGCTCGATACGAAAGTAGAACTAGGTAGTAAGGTATGAACATATATTTATGGCAATTAAGCTATACAGAGGATCCCGCGTTTCATCCCCGGGGGATCTTCAGGCTAAAATGCATGGAGTTATTTTTGTCGGGTGTTTTTATATACACGGCCAGCTAGTTACCCAATCAGATTCTTTGTTGTTCTCTCAGCCAATCGTTGGGCTTCCCACGAACAAAGGTGTGGTTAGTGTTACTTCCTATATCCATTTCTATTGTTAAGTTTTCTAAAGATTGGCCGATATCCTGTTTCCTTTTTGTATCAATATTATGCGTGAATTTATTTTAACACGTGGTTCCTTGTATTTTTATTTTAGGTTTTGATTTTTAGATTGTAAGTTTTTTGTTTGATTTAGTTTTTTATATATTTTTTCATAGCTTACTATATATATATATATATATATATATATATATATATATATAAATATAAATATATATATGCATTTACACACCCACACCCACATATATATCTCATATAAATTCTTTAAGTCTTCGCGAAAGTGTATATCGTCGCTAAATAGTGTATGTTACGAATAGAGCTCTTAACTTAGAATGATATAATTTTAGCTCACTTAAAAAGCTTAATCAGTGTATAACAGAATAGTATATAACGCACTGACTGTATATATATTATTGTATCATTTTAATTCAGTTGAAGTTCTCAGAAATCAATACATATACGATACATAGATATTCGAATATTCTATCAACATTTTCATTTCTATCTCAAACATTGGGTTAATAAAAAGTTAAAAACATTGTTACTGTCCCGAATTGACTAGTTAATTATGTAATAGTATATATTCCTTGTGGCTTCTTGGTCTTACCAAATTCCAGGACAATAATTCATCTAGTCTGGTGGGGTATTCAGCTAAGTTCTGTTACTTTAGGTAACATTACTGGAAGAAAGTGCACAATTCCTGAGCCAGTATATAGCATTGACGAGGGAATCTTGTTGGGGCTACGAATACTATGTTAATTTGAATATTTAGTCAGGGTTTACTTGTAGGGTGAAACATCCTCATTTCAGGTTCTTCTGACAAACCTTTGTACAGAAAGACTGAAGACACTCGAGGATGGTGTCTAGTATGTAATTTAACTATGAAATATAATATGGAATATCTTTTCGTATGTATATGTGAGTGTACGATTTTTTGTGTATATATTTTTTAGGTTGTTCAATTCCGAACATCGTAAAATATAAATGTGTATATCAGCATAGAATGATAGAACGTTTGAAGCATATCGTTGCTCTTCAAATAATTCCGCGCAATTCTACGATGCTTGCTCTGAACAATATGCTAGATACAGAACAAAACTCTTGAATAAACAATATCAATCATCACCGGCCGCAAAGTATACTCGACATTGTCCGCGCTTTCTTCGGCCGATATGAAATCTAAATACAGATCTGACAGTGTAGGTTCTTCTGCGATTAGATGTTCTATGCAAATAAGTGACAACTATGAAGATAGATGAAAACTTTAGTTTAAAATATGGAACAGCTCATCTATAAATTGGATGAATTAAGGTAAAGTCACAAATATGACCCATGCTATTTGAAGACCAATCGGTACTCTTATAGATGACGAACCATGTTTCCGTGACTTCGCGTCGTCAATGTTCGGGCAGGTTACAGAAACGCCCGAGAATTGACGAGGTGAAAACTCCCAAACGCTGAATTGAAAACTGGCAGCCGATAAATTATGACGATGAAAATCAAAGTAAAATACATATATTATTAAAATTAAAAAAACGAACAATCAATAGCTAAACTGTAGTTATTATTTAGATGTTCATTTTTTTGTTTTTTTCTCAAAAAAAAACCATCGTTTATCAAATGTTTTTAAATAAAATGTTTTTGTGTGTGTGCACCGGAATGTTTAAAAAGAATGATTTTGTTTGTATTTGTTCAGTAAATGTTTTTGTTTTTTCATTTCTTTCAATGTCTTTTTTTTGGTTTTACATGATTTCACAAAATTTCAATTTGTCCTTCGGAAGATTCGACGAGCTGACAAGATTGTAGCAATTAATAATTTATTTTTTGTTGAACGCGATTAATTTGTCCCAAAAGTTATCGGCTGCTGGCTGTAGCCTATTGATTAATAGTTTCGTCAACTCTCGGGAGCTTCCGAGACCTGGCCGAACATTGACGACGCTAAGTCACGCAAACATGGTGCGTCGTCTATAAAAATACCGACCAAATCCTTCATAGTAGTGAACTTTCTAACTAAAATGGCAAGTTATACATATTAGAAATGTGATCGGATTCATCTCGCCCGTATTAGCACACCTGTATAAAATAACCCTAACCCTAACCCTAACCTGTATAAAATATCCCTAACCCTAATTCTAACCTGTATAAAATAACCCTAACCCTAATCCTAACCTGTATAAAATAACCCTAACCCTAACACTAACCCTAACCTGTATATAATAACCCTAAGCCTACCAATAATCCTAGCCCTAATCCTAACCTGTATAAAATAACCCTAACCCTAACACTAACCCTAACCTGTATAAAATAACCCTAACCCTAACCCTAACACTAACACTAACCTGTATAAAATAACCCTAACCCTAACCATTACCTTAACCTGTATAAAATAACCCTAACCCTAACCATAACTATAACCTGTATAAAATAACCCTTACCCTAACACTAACCCTAACCTGTATATAATAACCCTAACCCTAACCCTAACTCAAACCTGTATAAAATAACCCTAACACTAACCCTAACCTTAACGTGTATAAAATAACCCTAACCCTAAACCTAACCTGTATAAAATAACCCTAACCCTCACCCTAACCCTAACCTGTATAAAAACTGCTTTATACCCGTTAACGAATATCTCCTATTAATAGTAACATCTATCAATTCCACCTTATATGCTTATATATTGTCAGGAATTTTTAGTCTCAATACTATAATTTCTATAAGTAAAACGCGTTGATACGTGTTCCCCCGGACTTAGCTTCATTATGTAATGCCTTACTAGGATCTCATCGATGCTAATGATAGTATATCATTTAATTCAAGATTGCCTCCCGTGTAATTTAAAATGCCTCATTATTGATTTACTGGCTAGTTACACACTTGTAGTGGAGACAACTTAAATTATCTACCAGCAAGCCTATTACTTATATTGCAAGCGGGAAATTACTTACTAAATTTCTATATATCTATATTAAAAATACCTATTTAATTTGTAACCTCCTCCCCGATATATATATATATATATATATATATATATATATATATATATATATATATATATATATATATATATGTGTGATAATTTTTATTTACACAGACATGTACAAAATCTGCGACACTGGCATGTCGATGTTATCGATCAGCAGTTACTATAAACTGAGATCTCATCAGGCAGATGTAGAATCCGATCTTAACATCAGATCATATTTGGAGAATATATATATATATATATATATATATATATTTCGAGAATATATATATATATATATATATATATATATATATATATATATATATATATATATATATATATATGTGTGTGTGTGTGTGTGTGTGTGTGTATGCATGTGTATGTATGTGTGTATATGTGTGTATTTTATACTCGTTAGGACAAGTTCATCCAAAAAGTTAACCCAGCGAGCAAATAATATCAGAGTTTAGAATGTGAGTTGATGTATATAATTATTTCTACAATCAGACGACGTCGCAGCCAACAACCTATGAAAGAAAAAAAACCTAGACTCAAGTTTCACCCTCTTCTGGGGTCATCAGTAGAACACATCCGAACTCAGGATTCGAACTCGAGTCACTTGTATGCGATGAGAGAACTCTTCCACTTAGCTACCTCACCACATACAAGAATACGTATTAACTTACACAGATTAAGCGAAGGCCGACTGTGGAATGTACCTACCCTTCTCAACAAGGGGTGTAGTCATCCGACCACTTTGAACCCAGGTCGATGTCTCACAAATAATATGTTATACTCGTTAGGACGATGTCATCCAACAAGCTAACCCAGCGAAAATTTAAGATTTTTGAAAGTGATATATATATATATATATATATATATATATATATATATATATATATATATATATATATATATATATATATATGTATATATATATATATATAATTATTTCCACAATCAGACAACGCCACAGCCAACACCTTATGAAAGAAACAAACCGGAAGTCCAAGACTAGAGTTTCGCCCTCCTTTGGGCTCATCAGTAGAACATATCCGAACTTAGGATTCGACACCCGAGTCACTTGCATGCGAGGCGAGAACTCTACAACTTAGCTAGCTCGCCACATAGTAGATTAAGCAACCCGCGGCGTAGGCCGACTGTGGAACATACTTACTCTTCTCAACAAGGGGTGTAGTGATCCAACTACTTAGAACACATATCGATGTCTCACAAGTAGGATTTTGTACTTACTAGGACGATGTCATCCAACAAGCTTACCCAGCGAGCAAATAAATATTAGATTTTTACTTAATCTGTGTTAGTGGGGGAGTTCTCGCCTCTCATGCAAGTGACTGTGAGTATATTACCACGGAAATAGAACACTACCCTCACCCCACCATCAAAATAAAGAAGTTAGTCCTTAGTAAGATGGTTTAATGACACAAGAACATACATTATATAACACCTTTCCCCAAAATGTAAGGCCTGGGAGGATTAGCTCACGTCTATATAAATAAGCGTGTAATTCCTGGGAGAACGGTCTCATGGTAAAAGAACTGATACTACACTATTCACCCACATTAAAAATAATACAATAATAGATGAAATTACTTTTTTCATTCATTTTAAAATGTCTAGCCATAAAAAACACATTATTTTTATAGTTACTTGGCTTTTTTTACGTAGATCAAAGTGTAGTGTCTGTTGCGATGGATGCTCACTCTATAGACCGGTACCGTCTTAGCCTTTGGGCCTTGATTCCGCCGGTCTGAAGTACTGCCCTGTGCAGTTCTAGGAGGTCCACCTCTCCCAGGCTTTGCCTTCTCACCCTTTGAGAAGGGGTTAGTTTATTGCTAATCCCTGAGGCACCCCTACCGGGGAATGCCGACGGGGCTGCTCAGACATTTTTTGACAGCCAGAGTGCTCATCCTGTAGGGCGGTGACTTATGAAATTCCACTTTCTCGACCTTGTGTAACATCTTACCGCTGTGGGAGGTAGATAAATACAACGTGTAGTATCTGTTTTCAATATCTATTCTCAGCATCTCAGCAATTTCAGTTCTACTATCGACGAAAACATTGCGTATATATATAAATATATGAAAATGCAAAATTAAAACTATATATCATAGAATATTAATTTATTAGAAGATGTTTATATCATAAATATGCACATAAACAAAACCTAAATGTGTTTTAGAAAATTTTCAGTTTCTATATATACGGTATTTCGAAAAAGGGCATCTTATCATAGAATTAAGTAAACACAATTTGTTTAGATATTTAATATAGTAAGTGTAGATGGAAAAATCTTTCACATTTATCAAATGATGATTGTCATGGTGTTATTTGATATATTCCAATTTTGAGGAAATTAACTGTGTATTAACATAGTGACATTTAATTAATTAGGAATAAACAACAAAAAATGTTGTTTTATATTGTCTTTTCGATATTCAATTTGATTTTGTATAAGCATAAAAATGAAAATAAATTCCCATTAAAATCTGGTTATATAATAGAAATGAATAAACGCAAAAGCGAAACATCGATTGATCAAATAAAACAAATATATATTCCAGAGTAATTTGAAATGATTTCTCTGTGTGTTTTGCCTTTGTTATCAAAAACAGAAAAATTAAAATTAAAAACTTAAAGATTTTTCAGAAATATGAATCTATTGTTTTTTTTTTGTAATTAAGAAAGAGAAGAGATTTTTTTTTCTTTCATGGCAAACGTAATGGTCACCACCACCACTCGTGTGTAAACCTAACCGGAAGTTGTCATCTGAATTTCAAAATAATCTAACCAGAAGCTTATACTTTTTTTTCATTTAACTAATTGTGAAAATATCTTTAACTTATAATAATATTAATATCGACGAAACTATTGGGTATATGTAAGAAAATAGGGGAATAAAATTACAAATTATTCATATACAGAATATTAATTTCTTAGAAACTTTTTATAAAATAAGTATGCAAATGAAGTATAGGCATAACTGTATTTGGGTGTTTTCTGATCACTATATATATATGGAACATTTTCTGACAAATAAATAGAGAGGGACATAAAAGAAACTTCTGTACTGATATGGGCATAGAATTATTCTAAAAATTATTGATAGACACGGTTTTTCAACGTGTCTATTTTGGACAACTTTATTGCATCGAACGGAGACAAATTTGAAATAAAATGTATTTCCAGTTATTCGTTTAGTGAAATTCAAGTAACGCAAAGCCCAAAAAATTAAAACAAGATGGAGTCAATTTGGAAGGCGTTCTTCTCTGCTGTTTCTCTTGAAAAGATAAAATGACACCTTCAGATGCGAAATATGATAACACGATTTTATCACGTCGTTCAAAAAATGTCGGGAATTCAATTTAACACTTAGAGATAGTCATCAAATTATTACACATTATTACGCTTGTCGCGATGAAGAACAACTGATATATATATATATATATATATATATATATATATATATATATATATATATAAATATAAATATATAAACAGCATTATTATTAATATTACATGTTATTATTATTATTATTATTATTAAGTTATGTTTCAACTTAATGTACTTCACACTATCGGTAAAGTACAAGTCAACTTTTACACAGAATAAAACTCCATCTTAGTGATATACCTCATCTTGGAGTGCAAGTGAAGTTATATGTGTGTGTTTCTAAATGTGTTTTTGTGGTTACTTGTGTGTGGGCATGCGTGATTGCACGGGTAGATGTATGCAAGTATTTTGACGCACACTCTGTATGAGGTTATACATTTTTCACCCGTACTCATAAATGCCTAGTAATTTTATTTTAAGTGGAAGCGCCCCCATTCTTAAAAGTAATAAAAGTAAAGAAAAAAATAACTCTATGACCCCCCTTCTTGATTCAGAAATGAGTTTCCGAAATACTGGATATATTGTCATATTCATTTCAGATTTGTCAATAATTTTTTTTTTCTTTTTAAAACTTTGTTCACCACAAACACGGCAAGTTGCCACTGTAGACGTAAGGGGCTACTGAGATGTAGGGTGGACATTTTGGGAGTCATCCTAAATTTGGAGCTGTGCAGCGAGATGTTTGTTCACATTAGTTTTAAATTTCTGCATGTCGGTAAAGTCAGGGAAACAGGAAGCAGGGAGTGAGTTCCAAAGGACGGCAGCTCAAATAAAAGAATGTATTCGAGTAGAAGGCTCTCGAGAATTAGGAGACCTCTGCAGTGAATGGATGGGATTACGTTAATTGTCGGATTATTCGCGTGCATTTACGTCGAGGTGGCACCAGAGCATCAAGTTCATCAGAGCACATGCCATTGAAGTACTTGTAAAACAAAAACAAGGATACAGCATAAGGCTTGGTTAAAAGTGCGAGACCCACAAGATTAGAGACCATTTTTTGGACTTTGTTTAAGAGGCGAGACTAGTGAATGGTTCACCAGCCCAGATGTGATAACAATACTCCACGCATGGTTGCTTTGTAGAGATATAGGATACTGTCAGGCGTGAAATGTTTTCTTGCACGGTAGAAAGAGAATTCTTTCTTTGCAGCATCCTTGGCAATTTCTTCTATGCATTTGTTCAATGTCATGTTACCTGTGCATATTAAGCGGAACAATTTGAATGTTGGACTCTCAGGTAGGGGGTTATTTGTTATGGTAATCGGTGGTTGAAGTGGTTTCTTGTTGTTGTTGAAAGAAAAGGAGCTTTGTCTTAGCAGCATTAAATGTTACCAACTATTTATGACCCCATTCCACTACATACTAGAGGTAACTGTCTAAGGATTCGGCCATTGCTCGGATATGTTCGCGTCTGTATTACACAAATGACGAAAGTAGAGTGTAATGTCGTCAGCAAATATACCCATCTCAGACACAATATCATTAGGGAGGTCGTTTATGAAAATCAAAGAATCAATAACTGGGGTACACCTACATTAATGTTATGTTGTTTGGATGAAAGGCCATCGGGGACAAACTGGATCTTTCTGTTAGATAGTAAGGATCTAATTATATTAAATATTCATACAATAATACAATATGAAGTAATTTTTATGAGAAGACTTTTATAAAATACTTGCAAAAGGTTTTGGATATATCAAGCGCTACTGCCCTATCTTAACCTGCCTTGTCTAGTGTATGGGACAAGCGTTCAGAGATGACCGTTAGGATATCCGCTCTAGGTCGTGCTTTTCTTTAATCAATACTGATGGTCAGAAAAAAGTTTGGCATTAACAAGGTAACGGATTTCGCTAGATTGATTAAGATCTTAATATTTTAGCGAAGACGATATAAGGCGATAATTCTGAGGGTCAGTTCTATTTAAAAACTTATTGAAGACTTATACCACAGAGGCAATTTTTCCAGCAATCAGGGAAGAAAGATTCGGCAGGCATTTGTTGTAGAGTTTAGAGAGGACAGCCACCAGTTCAGCAGAACATTTCTTTATTACATGTGCTGGTATAAAATCAGGCCTACATGCTTTTGAGGTGGCAAGTGTTTTTTATTATTTCCCAGGAATCAGATGGGGTGGTGGTCAGATCATCAAGTGTGGCTTTAGTCCGCAATAAGAAAGCCAAATTAGAGTTCAAGGCGAAACGCTGGACCAGTAATTCAGCCTAATCAGTTAACGACATTAGTATGGTTGGATCGCCGGGCTATTGTAGTTTGATCATTGTTCACCACACTATTGAATATTTTCCAGAAATCGAGAGTACTCAGTTTCTGCCACTGAATGCGTTTTCTGGTCATCTGCATTTCTTCTCTTTGCTTCATCTATTACAGTCTTACACTGCTTTCTTGACGCCATGAGTTTCTGTCTATTTGTAGTTGACTTGTGGCGGTGTAATTGCCGGAATGCTTGCTGCAATAGCAGCTGCACAGTTTGATGTGCACCATCGTGGAGAGTGGGGCTTGCTGTAGAGTTGTCGCATTAAACAGTCCGTATCATACAAGCGGAATATTCTCCCCAAATAAGGGCGAGTCTAGTTTTAGTGAGTTTTTTAATGGTTTCCCGTGGCCAAAACTACTTAGCTCATTAGGTTTTCCTATATTAATTAATATCGTCACAGAAGCAATGCGGGCGAATCAATGTATACTATACATTAATGTCTCCCTGCTAAGGGACTGCAATTGAAAAATATAGATCTTCTATAATCTTAATAAGTAAAGCGAAAATTCTATTTTCTAAACGGAGATGTCAAGTTAAGGAAATAAATGTATTTAAAAAAAACACAACTTTTACTCACCCCAAACAAAGAATTTGGCCACTGAGATATAAAGGGGCTACTGTGAAATTAGTGACCATACTTACAGGGACACTCTGAATAGAGAGTTGAGAATATAGTTTTCTGTTTGCATTACATTAAAATTTCTGCATGTTAGTACAGTCAGGGAAGCAGGAACCACGATGGGAATTCCAAAGACTAGCAGTTCGAAAGAGGAAACTATGAGAGGAGAAAGCTTTCCGGCTTTTAGGGACCTACACAGTTAAGAGGTGTGATTTTGCTGCTTCTCGGGTAAGTCAAGGGTTATTTACGTAGGAGGGACACCAATCCTACGAGCACATTCATTTGAACTACTTGTATAACAAGCACAGCGATAGGACAGGGGCTGGAGCTTTGTTAACAGTGCGATACTTATCAGATTGGAGACTCTCTTTAGGACGCTGTCTAATAGGGAGATACTGGTGGTAGTTGCAATGCATCGGCGAATGGTGGCTTTGTAGAGATTTAGGATACTGGAAGGTGTGAGAAGTTTGTAGCGAGGTAGATGGATCTCACCTACTTTGCACCAGCCTTGGCTATGTCTTCTATGTATTTTTTCAATTCCTGTTAAATGTGAATGTTAGGCCGACTAATTTTAATGATGACCTACCTCTCAAGTAAGGGGCTATTATTCATGACAACCAGTGGTTGAAAAGGTTTCTTATTATTTTAAATTATTCCGTTCTTTATCTATACGATTTTTAGGATAACTTAATCGTAAAACTGAGGAATATTTTAGCATGCATTTTGTCTAAATAAAACATAAAAAACACGTTAGGAAAAAGAAAACGTTTATTAATTCAGATTTAATAAAATAGTAGCTGCGTATATTCAATTCGCATGTTAAACAATGAAAATATAGCTTTAAAAAACAACAGATCAACAAAAATGCTATTTAAAACATATTTCTGACAGACCGATCGCTCCGTACATCAGTAAGCACTAAAGACGATTTATTACTTTATATTATTTGTCATTCTAAAATTGAAATTTGGTTCTACAATAGCATCGTAAGGTCGTTGTTCGCGCTGAAAATCTATAAACAACAGAATTGGTCTTTTAATTTAATTTTATTTGCCAGCAATTCGAAAAAAATAGTAACCGAGAAAAATGGGTAACCCTATAAACTCCTGCTCTCAGACCGGAATCCTTTATTACTATTGAAAGTTCATGAAATTTTAAAGAATAGCATGGCTGGCGTGTTCACGAAGGAACATAAGTTCATTATGGTGAAATTAAATATCGTAATTAACTTAATATTTTAAATATGATCGTAGAACGGTCGTTTTGTTGGATAATGGCCCTGTGAGGTCGGACGCATGTTGAAGTGGACGTATGTGTAGGGAGTCGTTTTGTTTGGCTTGCGTGATTTAGTGCGGGTGGACCCGTACAGTCGAGTGCAAAAGAAAACTGTTTCTCACAGTTGGAGTTCACAAACGTTGACAGACTACCATTTTGATGAGACCTTTTAGGTCGGGGGTTCAAGGGAGTCAGGGTGTGACGAATGCACCTGCGCATAAGGGTTCTGCGACGTCACGGGTTCTTATATGGGAAACAGAGTTTTGCCAGTCTGGTTTTTGGAAGCAAACTGAACAGACGTATTTCTTCATGTAGTCTGCAAATGAACAGGAAAATTTATTTCCCTAAAAGAATACAAGCGTAAGGAGATTCCTTCTCCCCCCTCCTCGAATGGCTAAGGACTTAATGGGCCATAGATACCTAGAAATTAACTAAGATAAAGTAGTAAATTGATCTGTCCCTCAACGTTTGTAAAACATCTCCAAGCCTGTGATAAAACTGACGCCTGAATAAAACTAATCAAAATTTAAAAGATTGTCCCCCTCTTGAATCGTGTTATGCAGGTTTGTTGTTGCAGACACAGCGGACGGCGATGTTCGCGGCAGTACAGAAGCGTAGAAAGAAGTTAACCACTAGACGACATCGAGACGACACCCCTCCACGACGAAGAAGATACGAGTATTTAAAGAATATGCAACAGTTTGTTTGGTTGAATCGCACTGACTTGTGTGTGTGCTAGATTTTTCTTCACTCAAATGCTAAACATTTATGCACGATATAGAAAATATGCAAAAACGGAACAGTGCATACTAGTAGAATGTATACAATATCGAATAAAATTTTTAAAAACACTAGTGAATTAATGAGATTTCGTATTTAAAAGGATATATAAATTAGTTAGCGTTTTTCATATACTGGCAGACAGACAGACAACCAGATAGTGCTGATGGCCGCGTACGGCCTCATAGTTTTGCCGTTTTCTAAGACCTATTGCTCAGTGTCCGTTCGCTACGGGATTGCAAAACAGACTGATTATAAAATCTAATCATTTCTTCTCTGTTCTCACGTGATGTCATATCCGTGGGCCACTTTTTCCTCGTCGTCCTGAGTTATTACCTGTGATCCTGATCCCACTTCGTCAAATCTGATCTCGAAGTCCTATCAGTCTAGAATATATGCTGTTTGTTTGTTTCCTGAACGGGCAGGTCATAATGACCGTACTCATTCATATATGCCAAAATGTATACCAGTGGATCTACGATCCATAATCAAATATTAGTTAACTGTTGTCAAATCCACATCTACTTGTATAGTTCACAAAATAGGAAACACTTGTAAGATCCAAATAAACAATTGGTGTACAATATTAACGCATATTAACGACTGAGTATATTATGAAGTGTTTTTCTTCTATATTAAATACAAAGATCCCTTTTAAAATCAATAGTAGTGCGACTAATAACGCAGTTTTGATATCTATAGATAACTTGTAATTGAAAATTATAGAAACGCAAAAAAAGTTAAATTGCCCGGAATGCCTGCTGGCAAATGAATGAGTCAAATTTTAAAGTCATTTCCTTACTGAGGCAAACATATTTATAGTCCGAATGCCTTTTCTGACGCCATTGTTTTTTATAGAAAAAAAGTTAAATGCCCGGAATGCTTGCTAGCAAATAAATGAGTCAAATGTTAAAATCACATTAAATAACACCAAAAGTTACAGCCTGTAGAAACAGCGAGCAGCTCATACCTTAGATAGGATGGGGGGGGGGGGTCCTACTAACTTACCATAATTAGCATTTTATTTTGTTCTTTATTTTTTCTTATCCCTTTTATTTTTATTTATTTTGGGTGGATTTTTTAAGGCTTATTTTGTTCTCACACTCCCATCATTACACATTGTATATATATTCTGTAAATAAAATTCATTTCAAATATTTGGGGATATTTTAAGTAGCTTATGTCCATAGAGTGACTGTGGTATTGTGGTGATTGAAGCTAGTTTCTAGGGCATAGACCAAGTGGACGACCGCCGACCCTCAATTCTCCCATACCCCTTTTTTGGCCTTTTTTGGCCACATCAAAAAATGTATATTTTCTGTATATATTGATTTGATAAATAAATTACAGATGTTCGATCTGATTTCAAATAGTGTGCTTCTCAACATTACAACAATTGCGGTTTTGCAAGTAAAATGTTAAAATGTTCGCTATGTCACTTACATATTTAAATTAAATGCACGATATAATCGTCCAAATCCATGATTTAAGTTCACCGACTATTGTATAATCTCTTCGCGCATCTCTCTTCGTGTGTGCTCGTTCGTTTAACGCTGAATATTATGACCATCTCATGGCTATTTCTTTTGCTTGGCTTTTGGTCAGGAACAAAGTGTAGTATCTGTTCCGATGGATACTGCACCCTATAGACCGGTATTGTTTTGGCCTTCGGGGTTTGTCCTGTGCAGTTCTAGGAGGTCCACCCTCCCAGGCTTTTCCTCCCCTCTTTGGGGATGAGTAAGTTTATTGTTTACTGCCTGAGGTGCCTCTACCGGGGAATGCCGACGGAGCCGCCCAGGCATTTTTGTAGGCCAGAGTGTTCAAATTCTCGGGCGCTGGCTTCTCAAACCCCACTTTCCGACCTTGTGTCACATCTTACCGCTGTGGGAGGTAGATAAATACATTGCTAGGCTTTTGGCTAAGATCAAAGTGTAGTATCTGTTCTAATGGATGCTATACTCTTGCCCTGTACATTTCTAGAAGGTCCACACTCCTAGGCTTTACCTTCTCTTTGAAAAGGGGTTAGTTTATTGCTAATCGCCTGAGGCGCCTTTACCGAGGAATGTTGACTGGGCTGCTCAAGCATTTTCTGTAGGCCAGACTGCGCTAATCCTAGTGTGCTGGCTTACTGCAAGATAATGAAGAGTGGCAAAAATGAATCGTAGACAAGCCCATTGTGGGTGGGGCGTCGAGAAAGAAAAAAAAGGCGACTTGATAACTGTTAAAAAGGAGAAGGTTTCGCAGCGCAAGTGAGACTTGAAAGACAGTGGTTTTAGAAACGCGAAAAGCCGGAGCGCTTGGTGATCGGAGTATCAAAGTACCGGAGGAATGGGAGTTTACCGATTTTTATGGCACCGATAAAACTTTATTGGCTATGGTACCCAAACCCGTCTTGCTGTTAGGTTTTCGTGTCCGCTGACTAAAAATGCGACTGATAAGCAAGTTGGTACAGTGAAGGAATCCTCTAACGTGTATTTCATCAAACAAACAAAGTGCTTGTGAAACAAGTGCTTCAGTTCACGCTCGGAGAGACAATGCAGAGCAAATTGCTTTCCAATCGGATGTATATATGAACGAATTTCTAGCGGAAACCAAGACTGTGACCTCAACAAGAAAAATACTTTCAAGTATGTCAAAAGATTTTTTCCATTTCCGTTTTTCTGCTCTCAAACATGTGTAACCCTTGACAAACAATCCCGTCTGGCTGTGCCCTTGGATTGACCCAAGACCTTCCAATGCACAACACAATGTTACCTGGAACACCAAAGCTTAATTGGTTAGTTGACGTAATCTTCTCTGTTGAATGTCCACGAAAGACGGTTGTTAGAAGGTTAAAAATATATTTGAAAAAAAAAAGTTGCAGATGTGTAATTTTATGAGAACAGGTAAAAAGCAAGATGGAGAATAGAAGAACAGGTGAGATTTTCCGCAGCTTCGACACTGCGGCAATTTTACAGCAGTCATAAAAACAATTAGGTTTAATCAAATATTCGCTTGGGAACAGTATTTTCAACAAAGTCAAATATCTATTTTAAACAGCGAAAGAAAAAAAGATTCGCAGTTGAGATCGGAACTGAAAGGAGGAAAAGAGATGCTGAAAGATAATTCTCTCATTTCGAAGAAAAGCGCCATCTACACAAAGGGAAGATTTCCCTTGTGTTTAGTACGCATGCGCAACTGATTTGCCCAAGGCCATTTCCGGAACAAACGGAGAAGCAAAAAAAAAAGCACAAACACAAGCAACGTACTTGTGCACGTACACACGACTCGACATATCCTGTTCTGTATGAAGCTATGTGTTCGTTGACATTCGTTTTTACGTATGTAATACTGTTATTAAATGAACATATTATTTATTCAACGTGGCTTGAAACATTGAAAATTCACAAAACAAAAAAAATAACTTTGTACTAAAAAATCCATTTGTGTAACGCACACATAAAAAACTCACACCTTATCAAATACAAGCAAACATATAGCCACACACACACAACACACACACATACACACATATATATATGTATGTGTATGTGTGTGTGGCTTATACCTACATTGGTTTTACAAGCACTACCCTATCCCGCCGCCTCACCATGCATCTTGTAAACTCTAGCTTAGTTTACCAACATCTACAAAAACATAATTGTTCTCCCTCTTATTTAAGAAAAATTCTAGTAAATAAAACTAAAATTATACATTCCGAAACCAATTTAAACAAAATTAAAAATACTCGAAGCTATCTACATAAAAACACAACCACCTAAAATTAACAACATCACATATGAAACCAGGGGTAGCATTTATAAATGCTTAACGTAATACGATGTTGTTCTGTGATTCCATCCAGCGTTGCTGAATTTAAATCGTCAACGACTTCCTGGAACAATGCGAAAAAACGTTCTCTGCGCGTTTCTACACTGTCTTTTTAAAATTCTCTTTTTTCTCCAGCTTTTTTGTTCATTTGCTTTTGACACCTGAGGAGGATTCGACAAAGAATCGAAAACGTTCGTGAAACCTGTAAAACCTATGGACCATTTATTATTTTCTCTGATTTTAATACAAAAAAGAACATCAGGGAAATTGAAAAAATAAAAAAGGTATAATTAAACAGACTAATTCTGTTATTTTTAACAATGTTTACACACATATATATATATATATATATATATATATATATATATATATATATATATATATATATACTTTATCTCCCCTAACCTATCAAAAGCAATTATTCATGAAAACAAGATATATCCAGACACCGGTTGATTCCCTGAGTTTATAATTAGTCTTCCTTTCGACCCCCTTTCTACTCTTTATTCTTTTCTTTTCTTTCCAGTTACTAATTTTGTTTTTTTGCTATGTATTTATCTTTAACTCTATACATATTTACATATCTTCCCTCTCTACATGAACCCTACCACTATATATATTTCTCATAATTTATAGACTTTCTCGTTTTCTGTCATTTTTTGCATTTTTTCGTTCGCTCTTGACAAAGCCCATATAACATTTGGGCGAAACGTTGAGCTTTTTAGGTCTTCCGCTTATTCTATTTTAATTTCATATATATATATATATATATATATATATATATATATATATATATATATATACTGTATGTATTTTGAAATATTCAAGAGTGTTTGTATCTACACACGATATAATTTCGATTCGTTTTAGTAGTTATTTATTTAAACTTTATCCTTGAGTGGCTCCTGTGCCTTGATAATGGTTACCCAATAGAAAAAAAGCTAAATTTTATTCATTAAATATAACCTTTTTTTTCAATTGTTTACAAATGTACAATACCGGTAGCCAAGAGAACTATATTCATTTTTACGGAAGAGGTTTGCGTTATACGCACTGAACTTCAAATTAAAACAACTAAGCACCAACTTAAAACAATGCTATATATGCATGAAGCGTGACTTAAGATCTTATTCTTAGTGATGTACTTACGATAGTTTAAAGACAAAGTACAAAATCGACTTCGAAATCTAGTGGGGAATGGATTTTTCTCTTCGTTACAATACTTTTTCTCACAGAATAGACGTTACTAGTCTCTATCTACTCTATCATTTTCCCAATGCAAGGTTTTTGCTGAGTTGCAGTATTTCGTTTCCCCTTCGAAACATTCACAGCAAGAACTTGTCTTGCTCCCACGACGAAAAACACTTTCTTTTCTCTCTGTATGTGCCTAACGTCAAGCGGATTTTCGATAGACAGCTCTTCTTTGCAGTATTACTAGTAGTACTAGTAGTAGAGTAATAGTAGTAATAGTAGTAGTGATAATACTAGTGATAGTAGTAGTAGTAATAGTAGTAGTACTAATACAAGTGATAATAGTAGTAATAGTAGTGATAGTACTAGTAATAATACTAGTGATAGTAGTAGTGATAGTAGTGATAGTAGTAGTAGTATTAATACTAGTGATAGTAGTAGTAATAGTAGTAGTAGTAATAGTAGTAGTATTAATAGTAGTGATAATAGTAGTATTAGTAGTATTAGTAATAATAGTAGTGATAGTAGTAGTAGTAGTAATATTAATAGTAGTGATAGTATTAGTAGTAATAGTACTAAGTGTAATAGTAGTGATAGTAGTAGTGGAAGTAATAGTAGTAGTACTATTGATGGTAGTAGTAGTAGTAGTAGTAGTAGTAGTAGTAATAGCAGTGATAGTAGTAGTGGATGTAATAGTAGTAGTACTATTGATGGTAGTAGTAGTAGTAGTAGTAGTAGTAGTAGTAATAGCAGTGATAGTAGTAGTGGAAGTAATAGTAGTAGTACTATTGATAGTAGTAGTAGTAGTAGTAGCAGTAGTAGTAGTAGTCAGTCACGGTCCAACATGGGTAATCCATCCTTGGTCTATTTGTTCTGTCTGTCGCTTGTGGCTAAAGAGACCAATGTGGGAGTGGCATTCTCTGTCGCAAACGCCACTGGCAAAGCTGAAGTGTAGTCTTCAGGTTGTAGGCTGTAGGTCTGTTGATTGAGTGTTGTTGGATGCTAGCCTAGGGCGGTGTGATATGGAGGACAGGCTGTTGCACACGTAGCCTGTTCCGTCTCTCTACGTCTCTGATGGATGCAAAGGAACAGCAAGACCGTTACAGTTTGGTGCCAACACCGTCGCAGGAGCTGGTAGAACGGATATGTACTGGCTCAAGTGATCTACTACTACGTAACGGGGTTGGGACCCTAATCCCCTTCAAAGTAGGCTCCATTGTGCTTACCTACACTTAGCCGACCGATTGATCCACTGCCGGAAACACCTCTGGAAGTCTTCTTTTGGAATGGTGTTCATCTCCACCATCGCGTTAGATTCAGCAAGTGTTTGGAGAAGATGCGATGGGTGTAACACAAATTAAGGAGTGGTTCTACCAATTCAAAAATGGCCGCACATCAGCGGAGAGTGACTAGTGTTCTGGCAGGCCCCAAACTGCTTGGAGTGCAGCTGTTGTTGAGAGGGTGCGAAAAAAGAGATAATGCGGGACCCGACGGCGGAGATGAACACTATTCCAAAAGAAGACTTTCAGAGGTGTTTCCGGCAGTGGGTGGATCTGTGGGTTAAGTGTGTGCAAGCACAAGGGGCCTACTTTTTTTTATTTGAAGAATATTTAGTTGACGATTTTATTTCTGGTAATAATACAGAAAATATTTATTGCCGAAATGATAATAAAATGGCTACAATTGTAAACAACTAAATAAAAAAGATGCCTAATTTTATTTATTTATAAAAAATATTTAGTTGACAATTATTTTTACGGAACAAGAGGGAATGATTTCTTTTCAAAGAATTGACATAAAACGGAATAATATAATAAACAGTAGTAATGAATATAGATTGATATAGAAGCCCCGTGGAATTTCTAGTCAACCGAACAACATGATAAATTCATGATAAATAAGTATCACTCTATACTTGGACCTTTGTTGTTCCTTATTTTAATAAACGACCTCCCTGATGACATTGTGTCTGAGATGGGTATATTTGCTGACAACACTACGCTCTACTCTCGTCACGAGGGCAAAACGGACGCGCACATATCCGAGGCAATGCCTAAATCCTTAAAAAGTGACCTTGAGTGGAATGGGGTCATACATGGTTTATAAAATTAATGCTGCCAAGAAAATACTCCTTTCCTTCAACAACTACAAACAACCTCTTAAACAACCGATTGTCATGGCAAATAACACCTTATCCAAGAGTATAACGTTCAAACTCCTCTGTCTAACATTCTCAGGTAATATGAATTGGAACAAACACATAGAAGATATTGCCAAGGCTGCTGCAAAGTAAGTGGGCTCCCTCTACCGTGCTAGAAAACTTCTCACACGTGACAATATCCTATATCTCTACAAAGCCACCATCTGTCCATGCATGAAGTATTGTTGTCACATCTGGGCTGGTCCACCATCCATTAGTCTCTTCCTCTTAGACAAGCTCAAAAACAGTGTCTAATCTGAAAGGTCCCTCACTATCCACCAAGCTGTCACATCGGCGCAATATTGCATCCTTGTGCTTGTTTTATAAATACTTCAATAGAATGTGCTCCGATGAACTTGTTCCGCTGGTACCCTCTTCGACATAAATACACTCGACCAACCCGACAGTGCATTCACTGTTGAGTTCCCCATATGCCGACGATCGTTCTACTCAAATAGCTTCTTTTCTTCAAGCTGCCGGCTTTTGCAACTCCCTTCCTGCTCTTTGTTTCCCCGAAAGTACCGACATGCAAAAATTTAAAAACTAATGTGAACAAATATCTCGCGGTACAGCTTTCAATTTAGAATGACCCCTTAAACTATCGCACTAATTTCCAATATCTCCTTACGTCTACAATGGCAACTTGTCATGTTTGTGGTGAACTAAGTTTAAAAAATAAATAAATAAAAATAAAATTACTGTTTTTTTTTAAATATATGGTTCATTACATTTGGATGTTAATTGCAATTTAACTTTAATTATTTTAATTTGAAATACAACTTTATTAATCTTGTGGGAGATGATGGTGGTCAAGTGGATGACGACAAGGGCTATAGACCTGGGTGTTACAAGTTCGAATCCAGTCGGTTCCACAATACAACTTTCCCTTAAGGATATTGGCAACCTTCTCGTGGCCTTTTCCGTAAGTACCCACTGTTTTTCCAGAAAGATGTTTAACTAGAAAAACATCGGGGAAACTAATGCCAACACCAGAATCATCTGATTCACACGAAAGAAGAAGATCAATTTTATGTTTCGCTCTTTTACTCTGAAATCGTTTCGTTTTTACATGAATGCCAATTATTTTGATTTGAAGTTCATTTGTCTTAATTTGACATGTAGTCGTTTTAATTCGAACTTCATTTGTTTTAATTTTTCAGTAGGCAGATAGAGTCGTAGTTTTTTTTAGTTGTATTATTGTTCGTCTACGAATCCATAGTGAAAAGCCTTTCGCTCTTTATTTTGAATGTGTGCCAGGGTTCTGCTAATATCTCCACCATGCCAATTCCATAGAGCGGTTCCAAGCAAGACGGAATTGCACAGCAGTGCAATGCATACCTCGTTGCCATGGCTGTGTGCCAAAATATTGTTGAACTTGCATCTTATCTACGCCACATTGTACATTTCGGAGCCGGTGGACAAATATAAAGGTGCAGTGCTGCGAAAAACTTTTGGACAAAAGCCGACATTGATTTGCCAGCATTGCAAATTATTTGTTCACAAGTTTTACTGACATGATATCCAAAGAGATTCCAGCGCAATGTCGCTGTCCCATGCGATTGTTTTTTGATCAACACGGAGAGGATTCAAATGAAAGTAAACAGAAAATATTTTTCATCTCTTTTTCTCTGTTTCTTGTTGTCAATCAGTTAAAACGTAAAAGATAGAAAATGGCCTCATGCCAGACTCGGTATGATCCGATGGTCGGATATTTAAGAAGATGTGTAATGCATTCAGAAATAAACAGCTCATTATAAGGTTGAGTAGTTATTTACCTTCCTCCCACCGCGGGAAACTGTGCCACAGGTGTCGGTAGGTAGGGGTTTGCAAAGCCAGCACACAACAAGGAGGTGCATTCTGGCCGAGCACTTAGAAACCCCATCAGCATTCCCCGTTAGGGAGCCATGAAGTTTACAATAAGCTTACACATTCTCTCTTTTAGAAGGTAAAGCCTGGGAGGGTGGACCTCCTTGAGCTGCATAGAACGATACTTTAGTCCGAAAGGTGCAAGGTCATCACCTACTACAAAGAGATGACCAAGACTGTCGGACTGATTGTGGAGGACGTATCTTTGACTGGTATGAATGAACTCTACTGAAGCTGTGCAATGTCAAATTGTACATCATTCGACTAAAAGAGCCCCAGCATTTTTAATAGAAAAAAATATTATATTTCTAAATAGTACATTCAATATTTTAATGGATTAAAACCCCATTAAAATAAATTAATTTTCTGAACCCCTCATTAAAATAGTGTAATGGGGTTTATACCCATTAAAACTCTTTTGTAAGTTATATTAGACGAATGGCGGCCGTTTGTTTTAATCGACATCGTAGTAGCCCTTAACAGGCTGTTTATTTTCTTTTCGAGATTTCTTTTGACACCAATAAACACCCTAAGCATTATACGTGGATGATAAACCTTATGTACTCCTGCTCCCATCTCTTCACCATGTATTTCATTCATTATTTATTTTTATAATATTCAAATAATACATGAGATAGAATAAAAATAATAATACGATGTATTTGCTGTTCATGGATCTCTGTTTGAATGTATACTACGTTAAACTACATTAAACTACGCTAAACTACGTTAAACTGCATTAAACTACGTTAAACTACATTAAACTACGTTAAACTACGTTAAATACATTATACTACGTTAAATTACATTAAACTACATTAAACTACATTAAACTACGTTAAACCACGTTAAACTATATTACACTAAGTTAATCAACATTAAACTACTTTAAACTACGTAAAATTACATTAAACTACGTTAAACCACATTAAACTACATTATACTAAGTTAAACTACATTACACTAAGTTAAACTAGATAAAACAACATTAAACTACATTAAACTACGTTAAACTACATTAAACTACGTTAAGCCTTCTTTCAATTTTAAAGTAATTAGAAGAAGAAAAAATAATATGTCTTCTTTACTGTGTATCGATGTCCAGCACGAACACGTTACTGACGATATTTATTATTAAAACAACATTTTTTTTAAATGTACTCGAGTTGTGGTTGATCTTGATATTGGGTTTTGTTTTGAATCTTATCTTCGGGCAAAAAGTCATATGAAGATAAAACGTAAAAGGAAAGACATCACAACTATTCGGTATTCGATTAGGATCAAAGTGTACCGTCGGTTCTATCGGAGATGAAGAAATCCTTCTTTATTGCAGACAATGTTTGTCTTTTTCATAATCCCCTTTTGTTTTCATTTTACTTCAGTAAGTAATTCCTGAGAAACCAAGGGTTCTTTCTCTGGGGATAACAGTTGATTTCTATATGAGATACATGAATATCCGGGTGTTCAATCAAGATTCTTTTCTACATTTCAAACGTTGAGTTAGGGAAAAAGTGAAGAACGTTCATTTTCTAATAACTGACCAGTTAAATATAGTATAGTATATCTTCCTTTTGGATTCTTAGTCCAACCGAATTCTAGGACAAGAAGTGATCTCATCTTGTGGAGTATCCTGCAAGTGATGTTGCTTAAGGTAACATCACGAGGAATAGGTCACCATTCCTCGTATGAGCCAGTGTATAGCCGTGTCGAGGTGAAATTATTTGGGCTTCGAATACTATGTTATTTTGAATATTTGGTCAGGGTTTACTTGTAGGGCGAAGTATCTTTATGTAAGGTTGTCTTGACAAACCCTTGTACAGAGTGATCAAAGCCACTCGAGGATAGTGTCTAGTAGATGGCTGCACTTTTTTGTTGATGCCCCACATTAAAATTGGCCTCATGTTGATGCAAAAAAATATAGACACATAGCATTTATTTAATATTTCAGAATTTTTTAGTTATTGATTGATAATTTGTATTATTTGGATTATTCGGACTACCGTTCATATCATGAATATTATTCTTACAACGTTTCGGCCGATGTAACCTCCGACCTTCTTAAGGTGAATCGTGGATTTAAAAAATCGGTTCCATTCTAAATGACGTATAGACTCCTGCGTCCGACATAAAGATTCATGAGTTCGATAAGGTGCACATAAGAAGGCCGAAGGTTACATTGGCCGAAGCGTTTTGAGAATAACGTGCTAGATGAGTACAGTAATTCTAATGATCAAATAATACAAACTTATGTTATATTTATTTTATGTTAATTATATTAACGGCAATTTTTAATTCCAGTATTTGGGCAGAACTGAAATGAACGTCACGTAACAGAAAACTTTACGATTACAACACCTAAAATTGCTTGTCATCTTTTCAGTACTAGACAAAACATAAGTTTACATCTAGTAATATAACCATACTCAAACATAATATACCCATGCTCAAACATAATATACCCATACTCAAACATAATATAACTATACTCAAACATAATATAACCATACTCAAACATAATATAACCATACTCAAACATTATATAACCATACTCACACAAAATATAACTATACTCAAACATAATATAACCATAATCAAACATAATATAACTGCATTCAAACATAATGTAACCATACTAAAACATAATATTACAATACTCAAACATAATATAACCATACTCAAACATTATATAACCATACTCACACAAAATATAACTATACTCAAACATAATATAACCATAATCAAACATAATATAACTGCATTCAAACATAATGTAACCATACTAAAACATAATATTACAATACTCAAACATAATATAACCATACTCAAACATTATATAACCATACTCACACAAAATATAACTATACTCAAACATAATATAACCATACTCAAACATAATATTACAATACTCAACATAACATAACTATACTCAAACATAACATAACCATACTCAAACATAATATAACTATACTCAAACATAACATAACCATACTCAAACATAATATAACTATACATATATATATATATATGTTTAATTGAATTTAAATTTGATAATTAGTGTGGCCTTAAAAGGCCGACAAGCAATAAAACAAACAGAAGGTAATTAACAAGAAATTGCATTAACAGAAAGTACAGAAGTAATGGTTGACTGAGGTTGCTTCCTAGCTTTACTTCTCTTCACACTTCTATTGATTAGTAATAATTTCCTTCTCCTAGACTTGTTGTCTTATTGGGATGGCCTTAAAGGGCTAACAGAAATAACACGAACAGAAAGAATTTAACAAGAAATTGTATTAACATAAAGTACAGAAGTAATGGTTTGGCAGAAGTTGCTTCATCACTTTACTTCTCTTCTCACTTCTATTGATTAGTAATAATTTCCTTCTCCTAGACTAGTTGTCCTATTATGGTGGCTTTAAAAGGCTAATAGAAATAATACGAACAGAAGGTAATTAACAAGAAATTGTATTAACAGAAAGTACAGAAGTAATGGGTTGACTGAGACTGCTTCTTCATTTTCCGCTTCTGCTGATTGGCCAAGCTAACTCTATTAAGCGAGTCAGGAAGAATCCATTCAGAGATAGAATAAGGTAGATCACCATTACAGTATTACTGTAGTCTCTTAATGTTTAATATTCCTTTCATATGCTTAGTATTTCTGCTTCCGTTGCATTTACTGTGTGAAACGTCATCAATTTAGCATAGTTTTCCCTTCATGTTAACACTTATTATATTTGAGCTTTTATCTGTCAGTTTTCATTTCCATGTACCTTAAGCGGCTTATGCTTTTTGTTAAAAAACAACAACTATTGGGTGTACTATTTGTCTCAAAGTTCCAAATGCAATTGTTTCTCCAGATTGACAGCACCCTCTCGCCACTTTTGACAACCATTGAAAATCAGTTTGCGTTATCGCAACAGTCGTTTACCATTGATGTCTAGCTAAACGACCGTTGGTCCTCAGTACTCTCTACAGTCATCGAGTAGAAGTCTGGGGGAGGTATCATCATCATCATCATCATCATCATCATCATCATCATCATCATCATCATCATCATCATCATCATTATCATCATCATCATCATCATCATCATCATCATCACAATTATCTTCATCAGCTCATTAGAAGTTACTAACTGAAAATAACTGGTGGTGTTCAATGCAATCTGAGTGACAGCAAGTCTCCTCAGATTCCATGTACTTTCCCCCTCTTTTGATAACTATTGCAAATGACATTGCGTAATCACAAAACCCGATAGCCTATTAATTTCTTGCTGCCGGCGGCTATTGGTTATCACTAGAATTTGGGTGACAAGTACTCCCACTACTTCCCACAACTTTTGTAGTGAAGGTCTAGTAAGTGCTATCCCTCCTCGGACACTCTCTCTCTCCCTTGAGCCGTTTATACTGTGTGAGGCATCAATCGAGGCTGATACAATCATATATGGGAGGCAGATTATAAGATTTGATTTTTTATTATTTTTATTATTATTACTATTATTATTACTATTATTATTATTATTATTATTATTATTATTATTATTAGTAGTAGTAGTAGTAGTAGTAGTAGTATAAAAATAACACTTAAGTAATTGGCTATGTGCCAACATTTACGTAAATAACTAAACAAAAAAAAACACTTTCATTCATACGTCTCCGTACGATACTTAATTCGAACCTGATATTTCTTCCGTCTATTTTTTGTACTCCTCAGACGATTCGATCATCGCCTTGTAAACACACTGTTAGAAAGAAATCGATTGGCACGCAGTTCGCTTCGTCCTTTTTCGCTATCATCCGTCAATACCGATCGTACTCGTTGGCTCGTTTTTTCTTCTTGAAACGAATTATGTCCCTTTCTTTTAATGAGTAAAAAAAAATGTGTTATTTCGAACAAATCTGCTGTTTTTTTTTTGGCTTATTTTGTTTGATTCTGAAGCAAGACCCATTCGTCTGTAGCATCCTGATGGCTTGCTGCCAGAAAGAAAAGGGGAAGAGTATTAGTTTTATTTAAAAAATATGAAAGGAGAAGATAAACAAATAAACACTATGTATATATATATATATATATATATATATATATATATATATATATATATATATATATATATATATATATATATATATATATATATATACTACAGTGGAAATGAAATTTTTTATTCTTAAAATCAATGTTCGGAAAATAACAATCAATTTCAAATGAATGGTTTTTAATACATACACACTAACACACACACACACACACACACACACATATATATATATATATATATATATATATATATATATGTTTGAAAAAAGACAAACGGAAAACAGGTTAGAATGCGGGAGAAAAATAACAAAACTAGAGATTTGACTAGTTTCGTTCGTATTATAGAACGTCTTCGAGCGAAACCGGTCAAATCTCTTGTTTTTTGTTTTTCTCCTGAATTATAACTTGTTTTCCGTTTGTCTTTTTTCAAACATATTGTCTGCCATGGCAGTTCATTTTCATGACTTATCGTGTACCTTACTATATATATATATATATATATATATATATATATATATATATATATATATATATATATATATATATATATATATATATATATATACATGTATATATATATATATATATATATATATATATATATATATATAGTAAACAATGAAAATATAAATGGCAATCAAGCTACACAGAAGCTCCCGTGTTTCATCCCCGGGGGGAATCGTCAGGCTAAATGCATGGAGTTATTTTTGTCAGGTGTTTTTATATACATGACTTACTAGTTAACCAATCAGATTCTTTGTTGTTCCCTCAGCCAATCGTTGGGCTTCCCTCGAACAAAGGTTTTGTTGGTGACGCTCCTATGCCTATCCTATTTTTTGTTAACAATGGGTTTTCCTATATCCTGTTTCCTTTGTTTTGTCAATACAGTGGGCGAATTTATTTTAACACGTGGTTTCTTGTATTTCTATTTTAGGTTTAAAATTTTAACTAATTCATTTTATTTATTTTTATTTATTTATTTTTATTTTTATTTTTTTATTTATTATATATCATCCTAACGTAAATTTATTTCTGTGTAAACAGCTGTTTGCTATTTCACTTCTAGAGTTTAATAGGTTTCGGGGATCTTTAAAATTTAGGATTGCATATTTTTCATTCAGGCATAATCTACACGGGTTGTCTAAGTTTCTACATGTACTGGCCTGTCTTACTATTTTCCATTCAATTATTGGTGAGTGTCCATTTTCTTTGAGCTCCCAATGATGGTTAGCTAGTGCTGTTTTAGTTCGACGTTCTTTGTTTTTAAATGTGCTTTTATGGTCATAGTATCTGGTCTTAAAGTCTAGGGATGTCATACCCACGTAGTATTTCTTGTTATTTGGTCTTTCGTTGGCAAATATCGTTGCTTGGTATACAACACTTTTAGTTAGGCATTTATTTTTTAGTGGACAGAGTTTACGATTTATGCAGTTACATCTTTTCTCTTCATTGGTAACTTTTTCGTTTCTATTCGGGTGGTTATTATTAGTGTTTTGTTTATTTCTATTAGTATTGTTTATATTTTTGTTCTTCGTAGTGTTATTTTTGTTATATTTTCCACTTTGTTTATTTTTTTCTTCTCTATTGTTGTCTTTTAGTATTTTGTTTTTGTGTGCCTTAATTATCATTTCTAGGTTTTCACAGCAGCTGTAGGATAGTTTTAGATTATTTTTATTGAATATTTTATGTAGAGGGTTGGTTACGGGGAAGTGTTTTCCAATCAGATTTAGGAATTTTTTGCCTAGTTTAGTTTTTAGCATCTGGTTATAGGGAGGGGTATAATAGATTATATTTCTTTTTCTTTTGTTTTTATTTTTAATTTTGTTGTAATTATTGGTGTCCTGTTTTTTATATTTAATTTCGGTATTATGGTAACCACTATTTTTTACAGCTGTATTGTAAATGTTGATTGATTTTTCAAAAACGCTTTCGTTGCTACAATTGTTGATAAGCCTACTTTCGATCGAATTCGGGATATGTTTTATGATTGATGGGGGTGATTAGACTTTGGGTGTACGTATATGGGTGCCCTTGACTCTGCGGAGGCATCTGATCTTGTGGGGTTATTCATTTTATATACACTCACAAATATATTCGATAATACGGATATCGGCCTCTATAGAGATGATGGATTAGCGATAATAAGACATGAGGTCGATATCCGTATTATCGAATATATTTGTGAGTGTATATAAAATGAATAACCCCACAAGATCAGATGCCTCCGCAGAGTCAAGGGCACCCATGAGCAAATCAAAGGAGTTTGTCATATTCGTTTTAATCCATTGGTCCTCGTTGTTGATTAAAACTGATCTCCTACATTTTTAATGATGTGAATTTCATCCTTGGATATATCGGTATATATCTCGGCGAATTCTAGGGCGATATTAGACTCTTCAATTTATCTCTGTATAGAGATGATGGATTAGCGATGATAAGAGACTCCAACAAAGTCAAGGGAGAAAACTTCAAGAAAATTATACATATGGCAATGAAAAACTAGACTTAAAAGTAGAAGTAATGGCTTACATAAAAACAACGAACTTTCTAGACGTCACATTAAACTTAAGTAAAAACACTTACGAACCATACCTAAAAGATAACGCCAACCCAATAACTTCGCCAACTGTATTGACAAAACAAATGAAACGGGATATAGGAAAATCCATTGTTAACAAAAAATAAGATAGGCATAGGAGCGTTACCAACAAAACCTTTGTTCGAGGGAAGCCCAACGATTGGCTGAGGGAACAACAAAGAATCTGATTGGTTAACTAGTAAGTCATGTATATAAAAACACCTGACAAAAATAACTCCATGCATTTAGCCTGACGATTCCCCCCGGGGATGAAACACGGGAGCTTCTGTTTAGCTTGATTGCCATATATATTTTCATTGCTTACTACCAAGCTCTACTTACGTATCGAGCACTCTTGAAGTAAATACTGAAAACTGACACATAAAAAATTATACTTCCTTATAATATTTTATGTGGATACATGAAGTACTAATATACATATATATATATATATATATATATATATATATATATATATGTACATGTATATGTATATGTATATATATATATGTATATGTATATGTATATGTATATGTATATATATGTATATGTATATATATGTATATATATATATGTATATATATATATAAGTATATATATACATATATATATATATATATATAAGTATATATATATAAGTATATATATATATAAGTATATATATATATATATATATATATATATAGGCAGCAAATCGTAATTTCTGCAGGCCTCGTTAAAGAACATAGCTTTTTTTCCTTTTTGTTGTGTTCAATGTTAGCTTCTCGACGCGGCGAGCAAGTTTTATGTTTTCAAGTGTTTGTTTAAACATCATAGCTCCGAATGTTTTTTCGTCGGCCATTTATCGAGCGCTTTCTATCTATCGATCGTCACCAGGATTTGTGTCTTGTTTTTTCTGTCATTTAATTTTTGATTTTGTCTTAATTATGAAATACGGACAACATCCTCTCCCAACGTACCACCTAAACGATACAAGCGCTAATAAACACCATATCATCTCAGACACAAAGTAACACTATAGAATCAGTCGAATTAGAGATAATACTAACAACTGACAGTAAATCCTCAAAGCCCTATACATTAACAAAAAAACTCTACCCAACATTAATAAAATATCATTTAATAACTGGGACTAATGCCCAATCTATATTTCATAATCAATATATATATATACACACCCGCAAACCTACGCATGCGCAAAAACAATAACAAATTCCTAAAATGAAACAACATTTACTCAAATCGAAAGACATTTCTTCAAATGGATTTTCATATCTGATGAAAGCGGACCACCGCTTGAAACGCGTTATATAAAATTATAAAATGGTAAAACAACAAAATAATAAATAAATGTTGAAAAAAACATTCTACAAATGTTGGTAGCCTTACTCCTTTACATATATATATATATATATATATATATATATATATATAGTAGAGAATGGTAGTTTGCTTGAAGCATTGCTGGGTATAGTAGTATTATGTTTTTGAAAGGCTGTGGACAATGCAAATTCCGAGTAAGATGCAAGTTGTAAGGAACAAAAACGATAAATCGAATACGAAATATGACTTACTATTTATTTTTCCTAAAATCTTACATAACAGCGAGAGTGTTTTTAGCTGTTTGTGTGATGTCCGGGTGATTAAAAAATCATTATTTAATATTTCGAGTAAAGAGACTTCCCTTTGTCAAAAATAATTAAAACAGAAGAAAAATTTCTCTGACTGTGCAGATAATCTTACAAAACAAGAGTCTCTGCACAGTCGGAGAAATTTCTCATCTTTCATCTCTAGAATTGATTGCTCTATTCAATATACTGAGCTTCATATGATCACGATAGATTATTTTTAAACGATAATTCAATTATCTTGAATTTAATTCAACATTTATATATATATATATATATATATATACATTTATTTATTTTTGGTACAGAAAAATTAGTACAATATTCGTACCGTCGGTTTCAAGCACGGAAGGACTTAGTCATCCGGCTCTCTTCAGCTTCTGTTCTGTTGTTATTTGCTTAGAGTGTTGTGTATGTTTGTTTAAATTTAGTGTAAGGAACACAACACTCTAAGCAAATAACGCGTACAAACGAGAGTGACACGTGACTTCACAATTCAGAAACAGATGACAACAGAAGCTGAAGAGAGCCGGATGGCTAAGTCCTTCCGTGCTTGAAACCGACGGTACGAATGTTGTGCTAATGTTTCTGTACCAAAATGAATAAATATTACGCTCTTAATTTTTAACTTTAATTCTTAATTAATCGAGCACTCTGCTGGGATTTTTCCTGCCATATTACAAAGAAGATATATATATATATATATATATATATATATATATATATATATTTATATATATATATATATATAATAATCTAGGTAAAACATCCACATCCAGGGTCTTTCCAAATATGTTCTAGGGTTAAGATCGGATTCTAACTCTGCCTGATGAGATCTCAGTTTGTAATAGCTGTTGATCGATAACATCGACATGCCAGTGTCGCAGATTTTGTACATGTCCGTGTAAATAAAAATAATCATATATATATATATATATATATATATATATATATATATATGTGATCTGTTTACATCTTCTAAAGAACTAGTGTACACATTCCGTCTAAAGTGACGAAAAAACTATGCATCGCCAGTGTTCGCATTAATATTCATAAAATTCATAAAATTATGTCAGTAATATCATTTTTCATATATTAATCATTATCATTTTTTATGACTAAAAAAAAAACAAAAACAACAACTGTTGACTTTTTATTTAGTACGGAGGATTTATTTGATAATTCATTTCAGGCGGCGAGGTATGTCTGACTTGCTATTTACTTTCTCACTCCTCCTCACTACTTGAAATTGTTCCGTCCGAGGGCTAGATATAGGCTCGTTTTTTACTCACACACTTTTCTCTGAAAACACAGCTTTATATTTTTATATAGATATAAATACGACTTGGGCCTTATTATAGAGCGGACGATAAAGAGCACTTTCTATTTCCGGAAAAAAAAAACGAATACATCTGCCAGTAATTAAATCGAACTGGTAAAATTGTGAATGATTCAGGCGGGAGAGTAATCGATCAAATCAACGATATTTTTATCAGTCGGATAAACTCGAGTTCCGATCGCTACGGATAAATGAAAAGTAAATAAAAATGCAATTTTATGGCATTTGTTGATTAATTAAGTTGTTTCAGGCAGAACTAAAAAAGACTATAGAGATTTTCGTTTTTTTTAATTTTTCGATGTATTTCTTCTTGGTTATTTCGCATTATTTATTTTTTTTTTTTTGTATAGTTTTACCTTGATACCCGATTGTACTGGCATCCATTAGTGCCTTTACCGGTAGCAATTCCTTTCTTATTCAGCAGCGAGGAACAGTAGAGAGAAAGAGGTTGAAGAAGATAGAAGGAAGAGGTCAAACAGTCATGTACACGGGCGCACGTAGACGTATGCTCACGTGCTCACGTGCTCACGCCTACACGCGCACACTCATAAGGATAATAAAAGCAAATAAATAGTACTGCTATATATATATATATATATATATATATATATATATATATATATATATATATATATATATATATATGTGTGTGTATCGAGGCAGCATTTTTTCTTTAAGACACGTATTATTAAAAATAACCGACAATTTTTGTCTGGTTATTTTAGTGTTGATCTCTTCAATTTTCCGGATTAAAATCTTAATCTCGGAAGGAAATTGGCTGATGAAACTGCCATAGTGTACATGTTGGTCCAGAGTACTTTTTGACCCGTCTGGGTCCATCGTCAGTGGAATAATGACAAACAGGTAAAGACCTGGAGTGAGATTTATAATTAATTATGGCGGGAAAATTTAACTATGTTTATTAGGTATTATAAGCATTTAAGTATATTAGTACTAGTGTTAAAATTAATCTTGTTAATAGCAGGTTTTTTAGTTTTAATTTTTAATAATATATATATATATATATATATATATATATATATATATATATATATATAAGTATACATCTTTATTTATACAAACACTATTGGTTACATATGTGCATACATGTTTCGGTTGTACTTTTCCAAGAAAGTCAACCTCATCAGACCAAGAATTTTTCAGGAACCTGAAGATTCCTGAAAAATGCTTGGTCTGATGAGGTTGACTTTCTTGGAAAAGTACAACCGAAACATGTATGCACATATGTAACCAATAATGTTTGTATAAATACAAATTTATACTTATAAATAGCTCTACTTGGTATTGAGCACTTTTTATAAACACTTGAGTTTCTACGGATTTACATTGACAGAAACTAATACAATACATGTACTATATATATATATATATATATATATATATATATATATATATATATATATATATATGAAAAAGGATATGAAAAAGGATATGAAAAATAATATGAAAAAAGGATGTCAAATAAAAAAAAAAAATTTAAAACAAAGATATTAAATAAGATAAAAAAAACAAAAACAAACACATATATAAATACCTAAACAAAACATATTTTAAAGAAGTATATAGCTATAATAGTGACTAGTATAATTAACCGGGCCCATTTCTGCAGGACTTGAATGTATTTACTGCGTTCCTACTATTCATGTTTCAACCCATTTCACGCACGGTCTTTTGAGGATTTAATACACAATCCATTTGAGAAAGAGGGTTTCCCTCGAAATATATTATGGAACTCGGCATCGCATAATAAATCACTGTGTAGAAGTTTCCTCTGGTCAAGTAAGCTTTATTTATAAAATTAAAAAAATAAATAAATAAATAAAATTTAAAAAAATAGATAATACTTGGTTTGTCGTATTCTTCAACGCCATTTTTTCTATTTCTGGCATTGCAATAGCCTTCTAACACACCTTATATATATATATATATATATATATATATATTAAGAAATTTATAAAAATATCGGAATCAGGAATTTAGAACAGAATCGGTAATTGTATCGGAATCTGAAAAAATATTGGAATCGTCCTATCACTAATATATATATATATATATATATATATATATATATATATATATATATATATATATATATATATACAGGGTGAGCCAAAAGTAGGTGGACAGTAAAAAACATTCATTTAGAGATCACTTATACGTACAATTACATGTAATAAAAAAATTATATTAATGAAACTTAAATGTTATTTATCAACGAAAGTGTTCAAACTCTTTTCCTTCTTGATTTACACAGCTTCGAAGTCTGCCTCTTATGCTTCGACAAACAAATATTTTTTACTGTCAACCTACTTTTGGCTCACCCTGTATATATATAAGAAAGACAGATAGGAGAGGGACGCCAATAGTAACCTCTATCCGTATAAGAGCCAGATACGCCCCAAGCTGGAGTGCTATTGCATCTGGGGAGGTGCCGCCCAGAACATTCGTTCCTGCATTGACAAAGTACAAAATCGACTTCGAAATCTAGTGGGGGATTTCTCTTCACTACAGCCTTTTTCTCAGAAAAGGGACGTTGCCAGTCTTTCTCCCCACTATCGCCATTTTCATACCATGTGCTCGACTGAGCTCCAATCATTGGCTCCACCCGTAAAACAGACCCAACAAATACTCGTCGTACTACAACCACTGTAAATCATTCTGTAGAAACACAATACTCCGGTGCTTCTTTCCAGCTTACTACAACATGGTCGTTTTCGAGTCCAATGGTATAAAATTCTAGTTGAGTCGCCATCGTAAATAATTAAATTCTTCTCAGTTTTAATTATAGTCTCCAATCCTCAAGGTGTTTCATTCACCGCCTACCTGATAAAATCAGTAACAAAGAGCAAGACAGAAAGGGAAAATGAAAACAGTAAAACGCACCATCATTGTGGCATAATTTTTCAACGTATGTTGTCTGCATCGCCAACATCTTGCTGCGTCCTAATACCTATCTGTAATCTTCATGCAATCAATGACATTATTTTTTTAAATAAACGATGCGACATTACTTCATGCACTACACGTTGTATATCCGTCTTACCATAGTATGTATAAATCCTTTATGCCCGTGTTATCGCCCTCGTCGTCGTTGTGAACCCAGACTGTATTTGTATGTTTAATATAGTAAATTAACCGCCGGTTGATTGCGTCATCATTTTCCAAGACTTCTATATCATAATAGGCAATTATATCATGAGACAGTCCAGGAGCATAAATTCCCCTAGTGTTTCGTTGTGTGAATAACAAAATGCGATGGTCGGATACCAGTCTCATAGTCTTGTTTCTTAGAAGAGTATGATGTCAAACCGGTGATGCATTAGTATCATAAAGAGAAAGACAGAAAAACGAACCATCCTTGTTTATTGTGTGTGGTCTGTGTCGCCAACATATTGCTGCGTCGTTTGCCCGTTTGTAATCTGCATGGAATGAATGGTGTTATATATATATTTTTTTAATTAATATACTAACCGCAAATAAATCACCGGCCGGTTGGTTGCGTCACAATTTTCTAAGACGTGTCTATCATAATTTTTTTTCAAGTGGCCATACGAGTTGTAGCATGGCAATTGTATCATGAAACAGAGACGCGGATCCCCGTACTTTATCGTTGTGTGAATAACAAAATACGATGGTCCGATACTGTTTCGTAGTCATGTCTCTTATAGGTAGGTTGTAATTTGTTCATCTGTCTATTGTCATAACGCGAGGCGCTTAACTCGCAAAATCGAAAGCACAGAATACACGTTTATTACAGCTCATAGATGTATTATAGTTATATACGTCTGTCCAGAATATCGCATACCGAACTAGCCAATCGACCGACATTAAAGGACAAAAGATCGCCTGTCACCTTAACTCTCGTAGGCACGTCACTCGCGAGATCTCGTCTTCTTTTTTCTTATCCAACACTTATTATTTTTTTTATTTTTCGTTTATTTCAGCCACAACAAGGCATATTTTCACTTAAGGGGCTTCTATGATAACAGCACGATTTACAGATATCAACTATGGGTTGGAGGTTGAGTGGCGACATGTTAGTTCACATTCACGGTGAGACAGGGAGCAGGAAGTTAAATTCGAAAGGCAAGCGGCCCGAGGAAGGAAGCTATGGGAGTAGAAAACCATCCGTCATATAGAAAGCTCTATAGGGAACGGGTGGGTTTGGGGGTTACGTTGAAAAGGTACGAGTTCAGTAAGTTCAGCGAAACACATTTACTAAAAGTACGTGTAAAGGAATCAGAGGGATGCAACGGTGTGACGATGCGACAAAGGCTGCAGCTACGCAACGAGTGCGGGACCAATAAGAAATTATTTTTGATGCACCATATAAGATGTGGCAACATCACTTCATGCATTACACGTAGTATATACGTTATACTAATACGTGTATACATCCTTTATACCCGTGTTATCGCCCTCGTTGTCGTTGTGAATCCACGCTGTTTTTGTATGTTAATAAAAACTCACGCCAACATCGGTAGTTTAGTGTTTTAAACAACATTTATTTAAAAGACAAAACAAAAAAAAGCTGACTTCGTATGCGTGCGTGTGTGTGAGTGAGAGACAGAGAGAGATAGAGAGAGAGATATATAGTGAGACACAGAGAGATACAGCGAGAGATAGTGAGATTGATAGATACAGAGCGGATACTTCGTCTCGCTACATTGCCGCTCGACACGCGCTGCCCTTCTTCTTTGTAGGGGAGAACCACCCGACACGTCTTCTTTGGTTGAAATCTCAGAGGCTAAGAGAGTCATAGTACTCTCACCGGAAGTTACATTATCCCCTCAACTTCCGTCGAAGGTATCCTCCGCGCTTTAAGACCCACTGAAAACACGGCTTCCATTTTCTAACGCACGTATCTGATGAATGCGAAAGGCTCCTTTACATAGTAGGTGTCAGTAATAACGCTTCCACATCGGTAACAAGGGTTTATATCACAAGAGATGTTCAAGAATCATTGATTTGAAGGGGTTATTCAGTTACAAGATATGGAAATCAGGAAAGAAACAAAACAAAACAGCAAAAGATAACAAATGGGTAAGATCGAACGAGAGCAAGAATGATGCTTGTGTGTAGTATCGATCATTCGAAGAGCTTCGAAGACGACATGACTGCTTGACTGAGAGATAAACGCGCACTCGACTAATCGATAAATTGATTTTTATTGTACATCCTGAAGAAAACGCTGAACACATAACATTTTTTTTTTACAATGCTGATTTCCCTTCCGTATAGAATAATATACCTAACGGGAAAGCGATCATTAATAAAAAATACATAGAAATACAAAAAAAAATAATGAAACTATGATTTAATAATGACAGACTGTATAAAAAATCGAAACACTTTCGGAAGATGGCTCTTAATTCCTAATTTTATAACATTCTTTTAACCTTTTTTATATTCGATGGGAGTAAAATGCGTTGATCAAATAAATGATAAGTTCGTGAACAGAAATCTAATTTGTAAACCTTAACTTGCTGCGATATTATTTACAGAACTAAGCATTACATAGAGAGCGTAATCCTCCGCCATTGTTCATCTGACTTGATAAACCTTTCTAATTTTTCTTCGTCATTTTGTTGGAAATTTCTTAACAGTAAATCACCTACATTTGACTGACCAAAAGTAAAACATAACTAACGTTATTGTTGCATTTTCAACGCTGTGTCAGAGATGCCGCAACCAAGGTGACGTCATCATTACAGAAATAGTAAAGTTTACACATTGTTATTCATACCTTGTCTGCTAAATGTGACCCTCCAAGACCGAGAGAAAGCCGTATTTAAATTACAGCTTTTTCTATCAAAAAGTGTCATTCTTGACAAAACTGATGGAAGACAGCGAGGCTTATTCAACCTGATCTCCGTTCAAAATGACTGACCTATTGGGGGAAACAGATAGAGCCATCGAATCACTAATTAATTATAGCTCTTCAGCCCATGTCGTTATACGCTCGGACACCTCAAGTATTACCCTAAGAACTGACATTGGTAACACACTCCTCTATCTCCCTCTCTCTCTCTCTCTCTCTATCCCTCTCTCTCTCTATCTCTCTCTCTATCTCATGATACTTTAAAAAAAAAATTATATCAAGTTTCTATATAGAGAATATAACTCTCAGTATCAGCAACCGACAACGTTGTTTTTTCTCAAGATTATGGCGCTTGCTTTCGAAGTCGAGGTTGATTCTGTAACCGGGTACGAACCGTGCGATCGTCTGAGAATATTATTCCCTACATTGATGAGAGCGAAAGCTTGACACGCTGGCGTATGTAGGAAAAATAAATTGATATTATTTACTTAAAATTAATATTGGTATGTATAAATATATATATATATATATATATATATATATATATATATATACATATACACATATATATATATATATATATATATATATATATATATATATATATATACGAGGGGCGTTCAATAAGTAATGACCCTGACCCACTGTCAGTTGTCTGATCTAGATGAAATGTTGCATGTGTAATCATTTATATATTACGTTGCAAAAAACAGCTATGAACTAATTGTGGTTTCTGATTTACGAGTGTTTGAACTGAGTCAAGTGTGAAATGGAGCCAGTTGAGTTTCGCGCAGTGATCCGTTTTTTGTATTTGAAAGGACGCACACCAAACGTGACTTTTGATGAAATGAAAAAAAACTTAAGGTGATGATGCCCCATCATATAACCTTGTAAAACGCTGGCATCGTGAATTCTAACATGACCGCGAGTCTGTGGAAACAGCTCCCAGACCTGGTTGTCCCTCTTCAGCTATTGATGAGACATATGTCCGTCAAGTTGAGGCTGCCATCTTGGAAGATCGACGCATTACTATTCGCCAAATAGCCAGAAGTCCAGATTAGTACAGGGGCTGTGTAAATTATAATTCATGACCAATGCATATGCATGACTGGAAGAAGTCTTCAGTAATTCACAATTCGTCGTATCGCCCGCACCGAGGATTGAACAATTACCCTTCAAAAGACCATCACCTAGAACTTAATTCAACTTAGTACTGTATCCGTTGCGCCATAATGATTACCGAGTTCGACAGAAATATTCCGGTTCCAAAAGAGACACCTGAAACAGGCCGGGGGTTACAGCGGCCGAAACGTTGTGAAGATAACATTCAAGATGAGAACAGTAGTCCGAATAATCCAAATAATCCAAATTAGGTCTCATCATCTACAAACATCAAGAAACATAATGTAAAATATATATTTCAATAAAAACTTGTACAGAAAGTTAATTACAAATCATTTACCCGGCATCCTCAGTGGTAGGATGCGAATTGTATATATTTTCCCATTAATTGTATATATGTTCCCATTAATTGTATATATGTTCCCATTAATTGTATATATGTTCCCATTAATTGTATATATGTTCCCATTAATTGTATATATGTTCCCATTAATTGTATATATGTTCCCATTAATTGTATATATGTTCCCATTAATTGTATATATGTTCCCATTAATTGTATATATGTTCCCATTAATTGTATATATGTTCCCATTAATTGTATATATGTTCCCATTAATTGTATATATGTTCCCATTAATTGTATATATGTTCCCATTAATTGTATATATGTTCCCATTAATTGTATATATGTTCCCATTAATTGTATATATGTTCCCATTAATTGTATATATGTTCCCATTAATTGTATATATGTTCCCATTAATTGTATATATGTTCCCATTAATTGTATATATGTTCCCATTAATTGTATATATGTTCCCATTAATTGTATATATGTTCCCATTAATTGTATATATGTTACCATTAATTGTATATATGTTCCCATTAATTGTATATATGTTCCCATTAAGTTTCTCGTGATAACATATAATACATTTGTGATAGCTTGATGTTGTTGGCATTGTTTGCGTCCCAAATTAGTTCCTGACCGAAATGCAGCGTCTGCTGTGGCTGTACAGGTCTGTCCTTGATCGGTAGGCTCTACTCTAGTTACAATATATATATATATATATATATATATATATATATATATATATATATATATATATAAATATATAAAGAGAGAGAGAGAGAGATAGAGAGAGAGAGAGAGAGAGAGAGATTAGTATTTCATGTATCCACATAAAATTTTATAAGGAGATATACTTTTTTATTTATTAATTTTCAGTATTTACTTCAACAGTGCTCGATACGTAAGTAGAGCTAGGTATTTAGCTATGAACATATATTTATCTACACAGAGGCTCCCGCGTTTTATCCCCGGGGGGATCTTCAGGCATTTTAGCCTGAAGATTCACCTTAATTGCCATAGATATATATTTCATAGCTTACTACATATATATATATATATATATATATATATATATATATATATATATATATATATATATATATATATATATATATATATATATATATATAGGTGGCGTCTGGTTCTGAAAGCTCTGTTCGGACCCTCTTCCTACACCCTTTGCTAACCATCTCCACCTTCCTACTGAAGAATTCCTCCATAGCACTTCCCTAGCGACTGCGGTCTTCAGCCACAGACTCCAATCCTGCTGGGTCGAGACTACCTGCATGTCTAGCTTGCTTGTAGCGTAGGACAGGGTTTACTGTTGGCTTAGAGTCGAGTGATAGCTCGCTTAATAGAATAATCTTGGGAACCCTTCCATCGCCCCTTCGCCTGGCATATTCAAACGAGCGTAGTCAACGTTGTGTGAGCAAATATGATCGGGATGTTCGCCTGATTAAGGACTCTTTTATTTTAAATTCCTTCGTGCCAAGTAATTCCTATCATTATTCTGAGGTTGCGCAAGTGGGCAGTGTTGATCCCTTTCTCTTGACGCGATCGGAATCGTACACAATTCACTTCCGTAAAGCAGTGTGCTGAGTCCATGTGTCCGGTACACTTTTTATGATGATATTGATGGTCAGCCTTTTTTGTTCCATACACCCTTTGCCAAGCGTTTACCGCCTTATTATAAGTGTGTAAAGTTCAGCGTCCAGGGAGGGTTTGCTTAAGATGGTGGAGCCGATGTATTTCAAGACTACGAACCTTTCAAAGGTGTAGTCGTCAATGGTGATGTTTGGGGTATTACTTTCATCTTGGCCGAGGATACTTGATGTAAGCAAATTATAATGCTTATTTAGTCATCTCTTAGGATCTTACTTATACAATACACTTATGATACTCTCTAGACCGGTTCATATAATATCAAACTTGATATTTAACATAACTAGTTTGAACAAATTTTCAAAACAATTACATGCATGAAAGATAAAATTTATAAATAAATGTTTGATGTGAGATTGCGGAAATTTTAACGATCCCATGACCATTTCCGGTTCATAAAGATGGATATTGATGAGTAGCGTGTCGGGTTAGTGTTAGTGTTCGGGTTAGGGTTGGGGTTAGTGTTCGGGTTAGTGTTCGGGTTAGGGTTGGAGTTAGTTTTCGGGTTAGGGTTTGTGTTAATGTTAGTGTTCGGGTTAGGGTTAGGGTTAATGTTAGTGTTCGGGTTAGGGTTAGGGTTAATGTTAGTGTTCGGGTTAGGGTTAGATTTAATGTTAGTGTTCGGGTTAGGGTTAGGGTTAATGTTAGTGTTCGGGTTAGGGTTAGGGTTAATGTTAGTGTTCGGGTTAGGGTTAATGTTAGTGTTCGGGTGAGGGTTAGAGTTAGTTTTCGGGTTAGGTTTAGTGTTAATGTTAGTGTTCGGGTTAGGGTTAGTGTTAATGTTAGTGTTCGGGTTAGGGTTAGGGTTAATGTTAGTGTTCGGGTTAGGGTTAGGGTTAATGTTAGTGTTCGGGTTAGGGTTAGGGTTAATGTTAGTGTTCGGGTTAGGGTTAATGTTAGTGTTCGGGTTAGGGTTAGAGTTAGTTTTCGGGTTAGGGTTAGGGTTAGGTAAAGGTGGATATAGATGAGTAGCGTGTCGATGGCTGGGGTGTGTGGTTATATTTATCTCTTTTCATAACAAGTTTTCAATAGCTTTATATATTTCGTAGAATTTGGTATATTCGGACTACTTTTCTAATCTTGGGTGTTTTTATGACAACGTTTCGGCCGATGTAACCTCCGACCTTCTTCAGCTGTACTTTGTCGAACTCGAGAATCTTTCTGTCGGAGGTTACATCGGCCGAAACGTTGTGATAACAACACCCAAGATGAGAACAGTAGTCCGAATATACAAAATTCTACGAATTATCAGCCCTCATCTAAAAAAATCCGAAACACTTTGTATATTTCTTACTATTGAGTCACCACATATCAAGAACTTGTAACTTGTATGATTAAGAAGATTACAAGAGTATTGATTTACTCCTCTCCAGGAGTTAGGCACAAGGCCAGTTTTTATCTTACTCCCAAAAGTAAGATGTCACCCAATGTCGGGTCGGGAAAGTGGGGTTTAAAAATTGCCTGTGCAGCCCCGTCGGCATTCCCGGTAGGGGCGCCTCAGGCAGTAAGCAATAAACTTACTCCTCCCCAAAGAGGGAAGGCGAAGCCTGGGAGGGTGGACCTCCTAGAACTGCACAGGACAGACCCACAGACCGGCGTAAATCAAGCCCCGGAGGCCAAGACAATACCAGTCTATGGGGTCCAGTATCCATCGGAACAGATACTACACTTTGATCTTAGCCAAAAGGCGTTATTTAACCCCTACCCACAATAAGAATATGTGACACAAGGTCGGAAAGTGGGATTTGAAAAGCCAGCGCTCGAGAAGGTGAGCACTCTGGCCATTAAAAATTGCCTGGGCAGCCCCGTCGGCATTCCCCGATAGGGGCGTCTCAGGCAGTAAGCAATTAACTTACTCCTCCCCTAAGAGGGGAGGTAAAACCTGGGAGGGTGGACCTCCTAGAACTGCACAGAACAGACCCATAGACCGGCGTAAATCAAGCCCAAAAGGGAAAGACAATACCAGTCTATGGGGTGCAGTATCTATCAGAACAGATACTACACTTTGATATTAGCCAAAAGGCCAAGAATTAACAGAAGAAACAACGTTTGATTACTAATAGGGGACGGTTTATAACACGTATTTGTTGACTTTGGATTTTAAGACGACTATTTTCGTAGTCTGCTAGGGGGTTACTGCCGGGCTAATGTGTGCCACAGACGGGAAGCCCTTAGAACGAAACTATGTCTATAGAAATTCTGCTGACTCTAGGCACATGGAGGAATATTGGTGTAGTTTATGAACAAATTCAACACACATCCAATTTCACTCACAGTCACTTGCCTCGACCATTGGTTTCTTTAGTTATTAACAAAACTTACTGAAGCAATAATATAACGTTGAATCTAATCATCTTAAAGAGCTTTGAGTTTCAAAATGTTTTTAAATCCAAATATGTATCTAAAGTGTTCGCTTTATCCGTAACGCTGAGGACCTCTAATGATAACATTTCATACGGAATACTTAAAGACTCTTTTATCTTTTACTTAAGGAGATTTGGTATCTGTCTGCTTAAAGCCAAAGATATACTATGATTTCTATTAATTAATAGGGATTCGGTATTTGTCTTTCTAGAGACATATATTATTACTCACTTCAAATGCTCTATTGAGTAGTGGTGTATAGGTTGTTGTTTTGACGCGATTTTCCAATCCATTATCTTTTTCTTTATGGGGTAGATGATGTAGTTATGAGACCAGCCTCCATGCCATTGCCTCCATATGTAGAGAGCAGTGTAGTATATGTTCATTCTTCATGAGATCATCCTCCAAGACGTCCATCATTTGTAGTATATGTTCTGACGGTGGTTACATCTTCTATTTTGGAAGAGTGTAGGGTGTTAATTTACTCCTCCATTTCGACTACTGAGTTAAATATGACTGTCGTATCGGGGTTCGAACCGCGTGACAGGTAGGAATTGTCTCCTCCGATACCGATGATTGTAAGTTTAGCATGAAACACATGTGTATATAGGTTAATTTGAAAACTATTATTTATAAATCATCATATATATATATATATATATACATATATATTTATATCTATATATATATATATTTATATATATATATATATTGCCGTAGTATTTTAAAAACTTCTATTCTTTCACCCGATTATAGTCATTTTTTTACAATTTTATACCATTAAACACCTGATGATGATTCCAGAAGGAGTCGAAAACGTTCGTGTAACATACGGTTTATTTATTAATTCATTCGATTGTAAAAAAAAAAAAAAGGACTAACAAAACAGAAGAGTTCTGTTGTTTTTTACAACATTTGTATTAATGGAAAAATGCTGCCTAAATACACACAATTTAAATATATATATATATATATATATATATATATATATATATAAATATATATATATATATATATTGATTAGCTAATTAAGTTAAAATATTAACAAAATTAACAAAACCATTACTTTTCAAAAGTGCTCAATATATATTAGAGCTTTTATATTAAAATAAACACAGTTTGAGTATCCGACAATTGTTTCAGAACCTTCTTCAGGGATATACTGATTAGCAAAGATTAGATCCGCAAATATACAATCATAAAAAACCAAACAATATAAAATAAAAACAACAAACAAACAAACTACACTTCAAGATTTTCAGACGAGAAACCCTTTTCATGAGATGACAATTTTTGACACCCACCTATCAACGCCCAAGAAAATCGGTCAGCTAAAACTTTTGACAGTCCGGCTAGACATCGTCGTCTCATAACAACGCGCGCACACATTAAGACAGACTCATACAATCACACACCACGCTTATACGCACACATTTATATACTCACACACTTATATATAAATGTACAGATATAAAACAAACATTGTCAAAAATTGTCATCTTATGAAAAGGGTTTCTCGTCTGAAATCATGAAGTGTAGTTTGTTTGTTTGTTTGTTTATTTTATTTTGTTTGTTTTTTATGATTGTATATTGGCGGATCTAATCTTTGCTAATCAGTATATTCCTGAAGAGGAGCCGAAGAAGGTTCTGAAACAATTGTCGGATCTAATCTTTGCTAATCAGTATATTCCTGAAGAGGAGCCGAAGAAGGTTCTGAAACAATTGTCGGATACTCAAACTATGTTTATTTTAATATATATATATATATATATATATATATATATATATATATATGCAAGATCCAACACCGTGTGTTGATCACTTTCAACTGCTCGTGTAAATTACCCGCCGACTTGGTATTTACGAAGTTAAATTCCTCCTGAATTATTAGCTAATTCGTTGTGGCCGACGGGGTTACGCGCTTGACTACGAATCAGTGGCGATTTGTGATCGGAGTTCGAGCCCGCTGACCACTGCACTGAAGGATGCGTTAGCATGAAACATCGATGTCTGTAGGTAATAAATAATTAATATTATATATATATATATATATATTGTTGCAGCGATACTTTCATTCCAGGCATTACTTTCTCCTTTGGCGGGGGCGTAGCATATGTTCTTTTCCTATATAATAGCGAGAACATGCGACCGAAAAGGGGATAGTTTTGCTAGTATTCATAATTGACGCAACACAGTCTTTCTATTCCTTTCTCCTCTTTAACTCCGGAAATGTTATTAAATATCTTCAAGAAACGATGAAAAATTGGATTATTCACCAATTAGTTCTTGGATCGGTCTGCCTCGATAATAATCCAAACCAGCGATACATACCCGCCTTTGTTCCGAAACAAAAGTTGAATCGTCTCTGTCCGCCACCCATCTCCATCTGTCACCATCAATATCTATTAAGCTGCCTTCTCTGTCCAGCGAGTAGATTTACAGTCCCGTTGAGCAGATTGGACAGATTATGTTTATCGGATTAATGCAGATTAAAGCTCGGTACAACATTCATTAGCCGAATAATGTCACAAAGTCTTCCTAATTGGTTTGTTAGTGTACAAATGGTGGTGATTATTGAGACATTTCATGACGAATGGTCGTGCCGTAGAACAAGTCTCTTTGATCTTTATGTTCGTGATAAGGCGGTGGGAGGTCACTTTTCCTCGAACATAGCCGGGTTGGTGAGACCTACGATAAGGAATATTATACCTTCCAGGTTTCGAACCCAGCTGCCACCCAGAAGTATCACCATATTTTTGCTCGTTTATCTTCTATATAAAAGATTAAATATATATATATATATATATATATATATATATATATATATATATATATATATATATATATATAACTTACACTAATAATCTATATAGCGTATGTGTTCGTGTGTCACGCTTAGATCAAAAGCTCTGCGCATGCTTGCCACACCTAGATTAGGAAAAGCATTCAAGTCACCTAATTTTCGTAATATTTTAAGAATTTCCCTTTGGCGCAACGGTTACCCCCGTAGGATTATGACGACGGGTTTTGACGTCGGCCCGACTGCTTTTATAGTTCGATCTCAGCAAACCTCTAAGATTTTTTTTGTACATCGAAGAGGGGGGGTCGGGGGTTAGGGGTGGGGACGACCGGGAAGACACATATTAATACGATAGCGTGTGTGTTATTTTGTGTGTCACGCTTATTTTAAAAGCAACGACCTTCCGAATCTTTGAATGCTACTCATGAATTGGAGCCAAATTCAATTTAATCTAAAGGATTTACAAAGTAAGGTTTAGTCGTCGAAATCGGAATTAGTCGATCGATCAAATCGAGAAAAAAGTCTGACGGACGAGCGGGCGGGCGGGCGGACGGACACGAACCCGCTTTCATAGGTTAGGAACAAGATAATTAGCATTTAAAACATCATTTCGTGTAATTTTAAAATTATTTTCTTAGTCTGGAAAGGAAAGTCCCATACCCTGTAAAGGCGCATGCGTTGGGTATTCCCTTAACCGTAATTGGTTGAGTCTAGTTGCAAGGAGAAATCCATCACGAATGAAAACACTACCGTACGTACAATAAGCATGGTATTATCTGATTGGTAGATCACCTTTCTTTCGACGTTTCTCTGTTAGTAGGACTCGAATAATATATATAATATATTTGATAAAAAATCCTTTGTAGAATGTTGGTTATTCGGACTACATTATCATCTTCCGTTGTAACCTCCGGCCTTCTTTAGGTGATTCTCTTCGAACTCAGGAATATGTTTGTCGAACTCAGGAATCTGGACGGAATTTCGAACGGAACCCTTTATTAAATCCACGGGGGTAGCATGCTCTTGTTTCATCAGTCGTGATTGGGAGAAGTCTTCAGTAATTTGCAATTCTTCGTATCGCCCGAACCGAGGATTGAACTTTCAACCTTCAGATGACTATCACTTAGAACTAAATTACTGAATTTAACTTGGTACTATATCCACGGGTCCTTGCGGACAGATCTAGTATGAATTTGGGGAGCCTTAAACCTATTCTTGTTTTTTCTATGTGTAGTCTTACGACCTATCACTATATATCAGTACTTTTATTACTATATATCACTGTGTGTGTGTATATATATATATATATATATATATATATATATATATATATATATATATTTATATTCCCGAGTTCGAATAGATACACCTGAAGAAGGCCTGAAGTTACAGCGGCCGAAACGTTGTGATGATAACACTCAAGATGAGAAATGTAGTCCGAATAACCAAATTTATACAAATTATCAATCCTCATCTAAAAAGATCAGAAATATAAAAGAAATCCTTTGTCTTAAACTCAGATAAAAATAGCGATTGACAGTAAGAAGTGTCATTGTATATTTTTGCGTATTGATTTTTAAAACAATCATGCTACGATTTCATCCTATCCATGGAGAGAATACATAGACCTTGTAGGTAGCTTATAGTGAAGCAAAGATTGCGTAATAACTTGAACTAGTACTGTTTGAATGCTATGGTATGGAGAAATACATGACAAATAGAAACAATGTCTGGATACGCAGAGAAGGTCTAGTGCTATTTCGGAGTGTTTATTCTTAAAGACTCTAGTCCACCTGGCTTATGGATCTAAATTAACTCTGGACGGGTTTAGCCGGTTTCTTTCAAAAGAGGATGTCTCTGAAGACTAGTACATTACCAAGCGGTGCCGAGTCACTTGTATATCATCATCAACTACTTTTGCCGAGAGGTGTCGCTACACTCCCAAATACAGATGCCCAAATAGTCACCCATGTGATATTGACCAGGCTCTACGTTGTTTTACACGCTACTATTTTACTGGATATAGGAAATATAGTTTTATACGATTCCGAAGTAGTATTGAAAGTGAAGCAATGACCTCGAGAGAACTCGAATCCGGCACCGTAGACTCGCACGCCACCCCCGTGAGGGCTACACCACACAGCTTTGCTTGTTTTTCTCGATGGGTTTAATTCTTTTATTCCTGTTTTTTCGTGCTGGTTCTTCAAATATGTCGATTGATAATGAGCCCTGGTATTGTTCGAGATGAAATAATAACTAAATTGTATGGAGCAGTAATATTGTTTTATGGTTATACCGCAGTAAATATAAATGTGGTCTGCAGCAAATAGAATGAAATAGAATTAAAATGTCTTTGTTTTTCTTAAATGATGAAATGCTTATTGTTACATTTATTAAAATCATTGATTTCATTTTCATTTTTTCACGGGGGTGGGGGTGGGCTGAATTAATGAAGGATATATAAAGGATAAAATGCGCGAGGCCCGTTCCCCTAATGTAACTATATATATTTATATATATATATATATACATATATATATATGTATATATATATATATAGATAGATAAATATATATGTATGTATATATATGTATATATATATATATATATGGGAAGAGAAGGATGAAGGTAATCCGACGTGATGGTAAAATGAAAAAGGAAAACCAAAAACTGGATGTTTTTTATGTGTACATCAACGTTTCGTCTTTATTTATAAGACTTCATCAGGATGATGATATAGGGAAAAGATATCATGCAAGCACAGATACATGTAGGGTAGACATGTTGGGAAGAAAAATAAAAATGAAAAATAATGGCAGCGTCTTGCTGGACGTCCGTACTTGTTAGAGAATGAAAATGAGTGGGAGAAAAAAGGGGAAGGGTGGAGGGAGCAAGGACTACTGTGGCTGGCGATGAGAGAAAGAGGTGGGGGATGAGCAGGGGTAAAATGGATGGCAGAGAGAGATTGGAGGAAGAGGGGGAGGGGGTGTTTGACCAGATGGCTGTGGTCGAGATTGAAGGGGAAGAGTGAGTTGGAATGTTTGTGTGTGGGGGTGTATGCAGGGAAAATGGGGATATATATATATATATATTCTCATTTATGTGTTATAACTTTATTACTTTATTGTATTTTATTATGTGTTATTATCATTATCATACATTACTCTTTTATAAATGTTATTTCTTAATTTTATTTTATTTTTCTTCCTGGTTAATTCTGGGTTTTTTTTCACATTTAATAATTTAATTTCTTGTATCGTATGTATTTTAGTTTCTATCGTGATCTTTGATCTTACTGATGTAGTAATATATGGTAGCACACTATGAGTGTTCCCCCATTACTGACTGGATATATGTGTGTTTAGAATTAATACTGAAATTGGAAGTTTTTTCTTAAATGAATTTTGTATTTGATAATAAAGAGAGAGCTGCATTTTTGTTTGTTTTTGCTTTGTTATTTTTTCTTTCATTTTCCTTTTACTTTTCTTTCGCTTTTTCTGATTTTTTTAATTTTCTCTACTTCTTTGATTTAGCATTTTTTATCATATTCATCCTTTTCTTATTCTAATTCTTTATTAAATATCGTCTTTCTTTTTTTTCCCCATCCCTTTTTCTTTTTTTGTTTGTTTTGCCCTCCAACTGTTATTCTTTATTCTTTGTATATATAACCGTAACAATGCGTGCATAATGTCCTTTACGCACGCGAGTTCATCGTGTTAACGTCGCCGCCACCCTCATTGTCGCGAGCTTCAGTTAGTCGTTAGTACAAAACAACGTCGACACTGGTTTGTTTGTTAATAAAGAAGGTGTATTCTTTAAAAATAAAACAGAACAGAAACTTCGCATGCGTGTGTGTCAGAGAGAGATAGAGAGACAGAGATAGAAGGAGAGAGAGAGAGAGAAGAGAGAGAAAAGAGAGAGAGAAGGAGAGATTTCACTACATCAGTCGCCTGACGCGTGCTGTCTCTGTTTTAAGGGCAGCACGCAAAAACACGTCTTTTCTCGTTGAGTCTTGTCCGCTAAAAAAGTAAGAGCGGTATAACCGGAAGTCACGTCATTTGCATAACTTTTTCATTCTTTCACCCTCCATCTATTTTTCTTTATTCTTTCTATATATAACCGTACCAATGGGTGCATAATGTCTTTTACGCACGCGAGTTCATTGTATTTATTTATCCGTTCTCCGTATTTCGCCACCCTCACAGTCGTGAACTTCAGTTGATCGTTAGTACAAAACAACGTCGACACTGGTTTGTTTGTAAATAAAGAAGGTGTATTCTAAAAACAGAACAGAAACTTCGCATGCGTGTGTGTCAGGGAGAGAGAGAGAGAGAGAGACAGAGACAGAGAGAGAAAGAAGGGGGAGAAAAATAAATTTCACTACATAAGTCGCTTGACGCGTGCTGTTTCCGTTTTGAAGGCAGCACACAAAAACACGTCTTTCCTCGTTGAGTCTCGTCCGCTAAATAAGTAAGAGGGTATAACTGGAAGTCACGTAATTTGCATAACTTCCGCCCGGTTTCATTCTGTGATCACCCTAATTCCTTATTTTGCATAAGACACTACTACTACTACTACTACTACTACTACTACTACTACTACTACTATATAATACTATTTTTTCTTATTTCTTTTGAAATCTTTGTCTTTCTTTTCCTCATTTCTTTCCCCTTTTACTTTTTTTTTCATCTTTTCGCAGTCTTCCTGGCCCCATATCTTTATTTATTCTTCTTTCTTTCTATCTTTATTTCGACCTTCTATCTTTCTATTTGTCTTTCTTTCTTTTTTCTCTCAATTTCACACACATTATTTGTATCCTTATTTGTTTATTTTTCTACATTTAGTATACTTTCTTTCTCGGGAAGGATATGTATGTTAAAAGTTGACACAATGTATTACTTAATTACGTATAAAAAATCGATGCAAGAACATGTATATATATATATATATATATATATATATATATAGAGAGAGAGAGAGAGAGAGAGAGAGAGAGAAAGATTTACAGATTGAAAAAGCAAAAAAAAAACGGTTATGAAGTTTATAGCAAGGATCATGTCATGTTACCTGTAATATGCGTTTATCATTTCTTACATTTTTAATTGGTCAATATTTCGGGAAAAATCCCTTCGACTAGGAATGTAATATTATTGATTAAAACAAAGCTTGTTGTAATCAATAATGTCTCTACAAAATAATATTTTTCTCCCTTTCATTCCTTAATATAACTATTATATATTCTTTTATCTATTCTTTTTTTATTAAATAGCTATCGATTATATTCCCCTAACCGGTCCATTTGTCATAATTTTGAGAGTATTCGCCAATGAACAAAGATACTGGAGTTAAATTTTTGATAAAGTTATACCAAAGACTAAAAATGTAATTGATGCCCCCTTGCTAAAATTTCAGTATTATAAGCTAAGGATCAAGTGTAAGAATCTTGAGAAAAGAGTGGCTTCCTCCCTTATATCTTTAGTAACAACTAATCACATTATTTTTTTTACAATTGTTTTCGCTTTTTTTCAATTAATTAACATTTAAACCATTTTCTGGTCTTCAAACTTGCATTTCATTTCTTATGAATTGGTCTCTTCTTTATAATCGTTCATCAATAACAACCAACGACGTTTAAACGTCTTGGCGATCCCTGTCGCGTCCTTCCGGAAAATATTTTCCACCTAGCGATTCGTCCGCATTATCAAAACAGCCGAAAAGACTTTTTGAAACATTTCATTCAAATCAGGCTCACATATCCACCATCGATAATTGCCTGTTTATCCTTCTCGTTGCGCGCATCTTCTCTGCAAGCAGCTATCGAAATAGAACGTCATAAGAAAAAAGTCCCTGTCTAATTTGAATTTTGTCGATATTAGAGACGTGCTTGGAATAATTCTGAGTTTTCAGATGCAAATGTGTTGTAGGTTTGCTTCAAGATTAATTAGCACGTAGAGTAATGAATTTGCTTGGTTTTCGCCGTCCAATTTATTTAAATTACTTCTTGAAATATATCGCAAAATATCTCGTGATATAAAGAATAACTTAATAAATGTAACAAGATAAACGCTGAAGCAACAGATAGACACAATGTATATATATATATATATATATATATATATATATATATATATACAAACAGAAATATGCGACATATATATATATATATAAAATCATACAATTATAAAATGATAATATATATATATATTATCATTTTATAATTTTATGGTTTTATAACGCGTTTCGAGCATCATGCGGCTCTCTTCAGATAAATTTTCCAAATTTTTCAGTGGAAAATTTGTCTGAAGGGAGCCGCACAAGGCTCGAAACGCGTTATAAAATCATAACATTATAAAATGATAAAATAATAAAATGGACTCAGATAACTACCCCCTCCCCAAATTCCCATGTCGGACCGAAGCCACACTTGATAACCTGGTCATCACCCCATCCCATGTCAGAGACATTATAAAAAAACCTTGACACTTCCAAAGCTTGTGGGCCTGATCTTATACCTGTAATAGTAATAAAGAAATGCTCTGCTGAACTGGCCCCTGTCTTTTCTAAACTCTACAATAAATGCCTAGCTGAATCTTGTTCCCCCGATAGCTGGAAAATTGCCTCTGTGGTACCAGTCTTCAAGAATTTTGGGAATAGAACCGATTCTCAGAACTACCGCCCAATTAGTCTACTGCCGATCTTTGCTTAAATCTCTGAATCCTTAATCAATCTAGCGATAGCACGGCACTTATTTAATGCTAAACTTCTTTCTGACCGCCAGTATGGATTTAGACAAGCACGATCTACTGCACACATCCTAACAATCATCTCAGAACGCATGTATCATACACTCGACAAGGCAGGTGAAGCTAGGGTAGTAGCGCTTGATATATGCAAAGCCTTTGACAAGGTATGGCATAAAGGGCTTCTCCGGAAAATACGCTCATACGGTATTCCTGGGCAATTACTTAATATAATTAGATCCTTCCTAACCAAAAGAAAAACCCACCTTTCACACACAATAACCAAATTAAATGATGATTGGTGATTAATCC
>OY744533.1:8410992-8468492 GCA_963556195.1 Sepiola atlantica | reverse complement strand
AGCTAGACCAGATAGTGCTGCAAGCCGGGATTGAAACTAAACCGTCGAGCTATCATACGGCACTAACTGATTGTAAATGATATCTCAATGTAAACATTAGTTTTACCCAATGAGCTATGCCTTAAACCTAATGGCAGTTGGCGATATCCTTACAAATAAGCTCTACCTAAGAAGGGAGCTTTTTCATAGTCATCAACATACAGACAATACATATATTAACATTGGAGAGTTAATATATTTTTCTTTTGAACACCTTGTTTATGAATTTAATAATAAATGAGGCCAAAAGCATGTTTAGAGGCAATATTTATTAATAAAATACCAAAATAAAAACAGATTTTTTTTCTATTTCATTTTTACTTTGATATTGTTGCTAATAATTAAATCCTAGCGGCGTGAAAAATGGACGACACGTTGTAAGATTGTCAGCCATGATATATATATATATATATATATATATATATATATATATATATATATATATATATATATATATATATATATATTTATATATATATATACATATATATATATATATATATATATGTATATATATGTATATATGTATATATATATGTATATATATATATATGTATATATATATATATATATATATATATATATATATATATATATATATATATATATATATATATATATATATATAGGCTAGCATTTGGTTGAAAACCCTAGCTGTGCCAGTAGCTATAAAATAGACCGTTTTGAGGTCTTGCATAGAGCAGATTCCAAGAACCATTTGAAAATATTGGAATCTGTCTCTATCGCTATTCGAAAACCTATCTTGCGCCGGCAGAAGGAATTTGTAAGATCGCTTTATCTCTTTGGGGAACGTTTCACTCCCTCCCAATTGTTTCCCCCTAACGTAGTTTCTTTTTAATCGACTTTTAACGAAATCATTAAATTGAATTTTAATCGCTTTATCATTAATTTTGGCACACTCAATTCCCCATTTTGCTCTTTCTTTTGACGTTATAATTAATTAAAACTATCGATTTTCTCCTGACGAGATGAGAGTCGAAAGGGTCTATGAGAGATTTCCGCGCATTCTTTTTAAATGTATATATAAGTTTTGTACCTCAAAACATTTATTTATATATATATATATATATATATATATATATATATATATATATATATATATATATGTATATATATATATATATATATGTGTGAGGCAACATTGAGATGTACTGTTATAATTTCTGATCACATTGATAAAAACTCATGTATTTAGGTTTATCAGTATACCTAAGACCTTAGAACTCTCCTGAAAGGGCAGGTAATGTCATATAATTAATATACCTAAGGCCTTTGAACTCCCCTAAAAGGGCAGGTAATGTAATATAATTAGTATACCTGAGACCTTAGAACTCTCCTGAAAGGGCAGGTAATGTAATATAATTAGTATACCTGAGACCTTAGAACTCCCCTGAAAGGGCAGGTAATGTAATATAATTAGTATACCTGAGACCTTAGAACTCCCCTAAAAGGGCAGGTAATGTCATATAATTAGTATACCTGAGACCTTAGAACTTCCCTGAAAGGGCAGGTAATGTAATATAATTAGTATACCTGAGACTTTAGAACTCCCCTAAAAGGGCAGGTAATGTCATATAATTAGTATACCTGAGACCTTAGAACTCCCCTGAAAGGGCAGGTAATGTAATATAATTAGTATACCTGAGACCTTAGAACTCCCCTAAAAGGGCAGGTAATGTCATATAATTAGTATACCTGAGACCTTAGAACTCCCCTGAAAGGGCAGGTAATGTAATATAATCAGTATACCTGAGACCTTAGAACTCCCCTGAAAGGGCAGGAAATGTAATATAATTAGTATACCTGAGACCTTAGAACTACCCTGAAAGGTCAAGTAATGTAATATAATCAAGGTAGATGTTGTTTTGTTTAGGCTTGGCTAAGATCAAAGTGTAGTATCTGTTCCGATGGATACTTCACCCCATAGACTGGTATTGTCTTGGCCTTCGGGGCTTGATTTACGCCGGTCTATGGGTCTGTCCTGTGCAGTTCTAGGAGGTCCACCTCCCCAGGCTTCCCCTCCCCTATTTGGGGAGGAGTAAGTTTATTGCTTACTGCCTGAGGCGCCCCTACCGGGTAATGCCGACGGGGCTGCCCAGGTAATTTTTAAACCCCACTCCCGACCCGATCTTGGGTCACATCTTACTTGTGGGAGTAAGATTAAAACTGGCCTTGTGCCTAAGTCCTGGAGAGGAGTAAATCTATACATTCGTGCAAATCGACGTTGTTTTGACTTATTCAACACCAGCACAATATATATTTTAAATGATTCATGCTGTACGTATAAGTAAACACAAATTGTTATTTTAATCATAGCGAGGGTGTAATATATTATTAGTCCATATTAATCTTAAATATTAGTTCTATAATAGAATTTCTAATTATTTATGAAAACATTTTCGAATGTCCAAATATTTATGAAAACATTTTCGAATTTTCAAATATTTATGAAAACATTTTCGAATTTCCTAATATTTATGAAAACATTTTCGAATTTCTAAATATTTATGAAAACATTTTCGAATTTCAAAATATTTATGAAAACATTTTCGAATTTCTAAATATTTATGAAAATATTTTCATATTTCAAAATATTTATGAAAACATTTTCGAATTTCCAAATATTTATGAAAACATTTTCGAATTTCTAAATATTTATGAAAGTATTTTCGAATTTCCAAATATTTATGAAAACATTTCCGAATTTCTAAATATTTATGAAAACATTTTCGAATTTCTAAATATTTATTAAAACATTTTCGAATTTCCAATTATTTATGAAAACATTTTCGAATTTCTAAATATTTATGAAAACATTTTCGAATTTCTAAATATTTATTAAAACATTTTCGAATTTCCAATTATTTATGAAAACATTTCCGAATTTCTAAATATTTATGAAAACATTTTCGAATTTCTAAATATTTATGAAAACATTTTCGAATTTCCAAATATTTATGAAAACAGTTTCGAATTTCTAAATATTTATGAAAACATTTTTGAATTTCCAAATATTTATGAAAACATTTTCGAATTTCCAAATATTTATGAAAACATTTTCGAATTTCTAAATATTTATAAAAACATTTTCGACTTTCTAAATATTTATGAAAACATTTTCGAATTTCAAAATATTTATGAAAACATTTTCGAATTTCTAAATATTTATGAAAATATTTTCATATTTCAAAATATTTATGAAAACATTTTCGAATTTCCAAATATTTATGAAAACATTTTCGAATTTCTAAATATTTATGAAAGTATTTTCGAATTTCCAATTATTTATGAAAACATTTCCGAATTTCTAAATATTTATGAAAACATTTTCGAATTTCTAAATATTTATGAAAACATTTTCGAATTTCTAAATATTTATGAAAACATTTTCGAATTTCCAATTATTTATGAAAACATTTTCGAATTTCTAAATATTTATGAAAACATTTTCGAATTTCCAAATATTTATGAAAACAGTTTCGAATTTCTAAATATTTATGAAAACATTTTTGAATTTCCAAATATTTATGAAAACATTTTCGAATTTCCAAATATTTATGAAAACATTTTCGAATTTCTAAATATTTATAAAAACATTTTCGACTTTCTAAATATTTATGAAAATATTTTCGAATTTCTAAATATTTATTAAAACATTTTCGAATTTCTAAATATTTATCAAAACATTTTCGAATTTCCAAATATTTATGAAAACATTTTCGAATTTCAAAATATTGATGAAAACATTTTCGAATTTCTAAATATTTATGAAAACATTTTCGAATTTCCAAATATTTATGAAAACATTTTCGAATTTCTAATATTTATGAAAACATTTTCGAATTTCCAAATATTTATGAAAACATTTTCGAATTTCTAAATATTTATGAAAACAGTTTCGAATTTCCAAATGTTTATAAAAACATTTTCGAATTTCTAAATATTTATGAAAATATTTTCGAATGTCCAAATATTTATGAACACATTTTCGAATTTCTAAATATTTAATATTATATATAACAAATTCTGACTCAACAGGTCTCAGATGGTCTAAAATATATATATATATATATATATATATATATATATATATATAAATCGAAATTACAAGCCCATATTTTACCTCGCCCTATTAGTGCTAAAATAGTAAATAACAGTATAATACGTACATTTTATACGTCGTTTTCAAGAACTTTGTTCACACTTCATATAATGCTTGAAAGAAGGAAATGCTTCCCGAAAATTACTTTAAATTTTAAAAGACAAAAAAGGAAATTAGGATTTACTTTGCTTCTAAAATCGTCTAATAAACTCGGCACGTAATTGTAAGTTGCACGTTCATTTGTTATTGATTCTCAGTTTTTCATTAATTTTCACTCACTCGTGCGCTTATCATTTTCCGTTGACTAATTACACTTATATACATATGAATATACAGTAAAATAATTCAGTATTAAAAGTATTGTTTTGATATTTGCCATGAAATAAAATCAATTGTTACATTTCACCAGAATTTAAACCTACAATGAGACATAAGAAATTCTACTGTATATAAAAAAAAACAGATTCGTTGTACGCTTCAAAAAGGACTTTCGTTTACATAAATGCTACGTAAATAAATAACACCCAATCAGGACACTGGGAAATGAGATGTATTCATGTTTGAATAAATAGGAAAAATTATTTGGAAATTACAGGGCTAATAACCAAATTGAATATGGGTATAATGAACTGACATTAGTCTCTTTGTCAGTCAAGTTGTTTATGTTGGAATTACCAGTGACAATTAGAGATTCGGCGTATGAATACATCAAGTACAGTCGCTTATTATTTGAATGCCGCTCTTTCAAAATGGCCGCTACTGAAAACAATAAATTCGTATAATTTTATATTTGCATAGCACATTATGTTTATACTCGGTATCTCTTCTCACGCGTCTTCCTGTTTTAAAGTCTATGACTGCATCATGAATCATTGATTGCTCTTTCGTAGATATGCTTGAAGAGATATAACTTTAGAGGAGAAAACTGGCCGTGTGACAGAGCAAACAAAAAAGGAGTGTAGAGCGGTTGCTGTGCTGAGGTCTTTGCCGGCCGGAGATTATAGATAGCCATTTTGAAGTAGCGCCTGTATTTATCTGACTGAGCTGGCTTGAAATGATATAAAAAAATGTATCACTAGAGTTTCGCATAAAAATACTAAATCTTCTGTACAATTAAATTAACTTTATTTTACAGTTACATTAACACAGTTAATCAAGAATGTAAGGTAAATTGGTTCGGCGGGCAAGCTGTAGCTATATTAAGAGAATTAAGTTCTCTAGTCTCCTTTCGTCCTGCAACACTATGGTAAAAGACGAGAAGTGTTTTTTTAGCGTCATGGCTTTACGGCGTCTGTCCAAAAACTGTTTGTATGTTAGCAGAAAACTAAAGCTGGGCGAAAATAAAGGAAAAATTGAGGATTCGGATAATCTATTTCTACGCGAGTTTTTACATGCCTGTTTTTGCTAACCGAACCACAAACTAGTGACTACCATAGAGGTTGCATCTGAATACAAAAGAAAGTAGATCTTAGTCATGTTATTGCTAGAGGAGTTTACTAGCACACTAACTAGTAATTGGCGTTTGAGTAGTATAGATATGTTACTATGAAAAGTTGAATTTTACTTGAATTGGTAATTCATGGTATAGCAACACTTTTGGGGTTACTTAATACTTACAAAATATCTTTACATTGTATACAATTAATTAAACATTAGTTGCTACAGTTTGGTGGATATTGCGCGCCAATACGTCATACGTAATTCATGCAATGATATGAATTAGTAGTTTGAATGCAAAACGCGATAAACGCCATTTTATAAAGTACAAAGTTATGACTATAAAACGTATTCCATTTTAACACTTGACCAAACCTCAAAATCATGTTTTCCATAATATGATACCGGCATTATTTCTTTTTGCTTTTATTTAGACTAAACTTTTAGTTTAGATTTTATATGTTCGCACGTTTATTGTTTAATGTCTCAATGAAATACGCGTTGCATTTATCGCCATTTGCATTCGAATTCTTCAAATATAGAATCTATTGGATACTGAGATAAAACGGCCCAATAAAAGAGAGCAACCTAAATCGGTTGTCATATTCTGAAGGTGTTTTTTTTATTACTAATACGTCTCCACTAATCAAGGCCAAAAGTTACTCGAGGATAAGTGGTAATGCGATGGGGTGTCAGTTTAATGATGAAGAATATTATTGGAGTTTGAAATTGATGATGGAAATGAACCAAACTTGATTGCATATGGTGACGGTTTATGAAAAGTCTTTGTTGATATTGTATTTGAAGACGACCATATTGTTGTCTGCAGGGAAGTACTACTGTTGTAGAATGGAAAACTGCTGTTGGGAAAACGCACGGTGTATTCCCATGGTGATCGAAAGAAACGGAGATTACTCGAAATCTTTGGAGACTTGTTATCATACTGGCCCTCGGCCACACGGTATGACACTTGATAGAACCTATCGTTGGTAGAACAACTACTACTACTACTATTACTACTACTACTACTTCTACTACTACTACTAATAATAATACAGTATAATACCAATAATCATAGGAGCACTAGAAACACCCAAAAAAAAACCTGGGAAAAAGACTGGAAGAAATTGGAATCAAAGGGATCATATACAAAGGACGGCAATGATCAAAACATCTACAACCTTAAGAAAAATCATTGAATGCGGAAACCAACCCGCATAAGCTACGAAGGGTCACATGGAATCTACTACAGGAAGAAAAGAAACCCACAGAAAGAACACATCACTTACAAAGGAATAGAACATGCAAGAAACATCACTTTATAAACTTCCCCCTCCCAATAAATTACACTGGCCTCAACTGACACGACACAAAAATGAACCAATGAACAGAAATAGCAAGAGACACCATCAGCTCCCCCCACCGCCAAAAATGGTACCAGCTTAGGCTGACACCAGACAAAATATTTGAATAGAGTCAAGGAGGATGAGAAGACCGAGAAGGGACAGCACAAATCAGACCTCCACTGGAAGTGCAGAGACTGCTGGGACCTTGGGGAGGCTTATTGTCACCCTAATCCCAGAGAAGACCAATGGTCCTTACCAGCGAGAAATCAAATGTAAACGGCTGTTGTGATACTGCAAGTTTATTTGCGGTGGCTATCGAAAAGAGGTGGATAATACTGGAAATATGGGGAGACTTGTTGTCCATCAGACTCCTGGGAATACCAGCGGTTGTCAGTGAGCAATCACTGATGACCTGTGTGAGAACTCTTAGTGAGTACATAATAATAATAATAATAATAATAATAATAATAATAATAATAATAATAATAATAATAATAATAATAATAATAATAATAATAATAATAGTAATTGAGAGCAAACAACGAAGGACAATGAGGAAAACAGCCGAAATCTTAAGGAAAATCCTTGAATGCGTAAACCAAACAACATAACCAATGCAAATCTACAACATACAATTCTACATGGGAAAAGGACCGAACGTATAGAAACAACAACACACGAACCCAAGGGAACTGAAAACTGCAAGAAATCCATTAAATCCTTCCCCAAGAAATATCAGTCATACACACGTGCATATGATGACATCAGCCTCGGCTGGTACAACACAAAACTGTCATGAAGTGTCAAGGAGGATGAAACGAACGAGGAGGGACAACAGCTAGCAGATCTCTATTGGAAAGGTGCGGAGGTTACTGGAACCTTGGAGAGACTTAGTGCCACTGAAATTCCAGAGAAAATCAGCTGTCGTTTCTAGTGATAAATCAATGGTAAACGGCTGGGGATGTAATGCAAAGTGATTTGCATTAGTAATCGAAAGAGGTAGAGAATGATTGAAATATGCGGAGACTTTTTGTCACTCGGACTCCAGGGAACACCACCGGTTATTGCCAAGGAGTCATAACTGATGATGACTTGTGTGAACACTCCTTGTGAGTAATACTCCACTACTATTACTTTTGTTGCGTAAACCTGCCCTCCAAGGGTAAGTTTGATGTCTTGTATGTCTTGATCGAATAACATAGACGGAAGTTCATGAACATTACTTGTTAGCCTCTTGTTTCTGCACGCGACCTCATGCGATCCTGCCAGACTAAGGTATTTCATACCCGAAAAAAGGACCAAGTCAAGAAAAATGGTTGAGGACAATAATATTTTTTTAATTTGCTTTGATTGTTTGTTCTAAATTACCTACAAGTAGGGGCTAGAGGGAGAGAGGGATGACGAGAGAGAGACAGAGACAGAGAAAGAGAGAGAGAGAGAGAGAGGGGTAATTACTGGTTCATCATATCTTAACAGGGCATTACCAAAAGAACGTGTTTGTACCTCTAAGTTTCCGAGCGAAGCCCTACTTCTCTCCTCACCATCTCTTTGAGCCATGTGATGTCATATCCGTTTCCACAACATAACAGGTCGAAATGACATCTGAATGTATACGCTGACCGCATGACTTCGATTTCCAGTGTATGCGCAAACGTTGACCTGCGAAATCACTAGATATTTATTAGCGAACGTACGCTTTACTATTTCACACTGCTACTACTACTACTACTACTACTACTACTACTACTATTACTACAACTACTACTACTAATAATCATAACAATAATCATAAAAATTATCATCATTATTATTATTATTATTGTATAAACACTTATAGTATCATTATCTGGGGCAATACTACGACGTTTGTAATAAAGAAGCCTTGGCATGCTGGAAATAGTAAATTAAAAACTGAAAATTTGCATTTAAAAAATAAAATGATTTAATAGATATTTCATTTATTTGACAAAATCTCGCGTCATGTTGTCTGGTTCTAAAATATCAAAGTTTATCATTTCAACGGCGTTTCAAACTCTAGTAACACTTATCTTATTATTGTACACACGCGCTCCGGCGCGCTCCAACACGCTCCAACACGCTCCGGCGCGCTCCACTACAGATCGGAAATTTAAAAAAAAAAAAAACACTCTCTTCGATAACACCAAAAGATTAGCGATCTTCAGCTACGCCGTAATACTTCGACTAGGGTAAAAAAAAAATAAGAAAAAAAATAGGAAACCACTGTCTTTATTACCATGAATAAGGTTTTTGAAAAATGTTGATTTAAAAAATGATTTAATAAATATTTCATTTATTTGACAAAATATCGCGTCATGTTGTCTGGTTCTAAAATTTCAAAATGTATCATTTCAAAAGCATTTCAAAGTGTAGGAACACTTATGTCATTAATACACATTCTTCTAATTGGTAATAAAATTGCAATTGTGATCGAACGATCTTTCATTCTTTCTTATTTTTCCTTTCCTCTGTGTCTTTTTCCCGTCATTTGTTTATTCAAGCTATTCTCTTGGAATATATCCCGCGATGTGTCTCCAATTGGAAACTTCAATTTCAATTTCAAAAATGTGAGTCAACCTGTAATTATCATTACTGTCAGGTCAACTATTATACGGAGTTGTCGCATTCTATTTCCCTTATCGGCGACTTTTTGCTAGTATATATATATATATATATATATATATATATATATATATATATATATATATATATATATATATATATATATTTACACAGACATGTACAAAATCTGCGACACTGGCATGTCGATGTTATCGATCAACAGCTATTTGGGAAGATTCTTCCCAAATATGATCTAGGGTTAAGATCGGATTCTAACTCTTCCTGATGAGATCTCAGTTTGTAATAGCTGTTGATCGATAACATCGACATACCAGTGTCCCAGATTTTGTACATGTCTGTGTAAGTAAAAATAATTATATATAAAAGCTTTATTGGATATTGAGCACTTTTTATAAATCCGGTTAACATTCTTTGGATTACTACCTTGTGGATGTTTTACCTGGATTACTATATATATATATATATATATATATATATATATATATATATATATATATATATATATATATATATTATAATAAACATAGTTTGAGTACCCGACAATTGTCGCAGTACCTCTTCGGCTCCTCCTCAGGGATATACTATATATATATATATATATATATATATATTATAATGTCTCAATTAACGTAAAAACACATCGACAAAATAAATATCAACCTTCCTTTCTCAGTAAATAACATAATTAATATTATAACTTACGCATTAACATGACATACTTTACTTTTAAGAATTTCTTTTTATAGACAGAAGTTTTACCTGCCTATTGGTAATCCCCTTAGCGATGTCCTATCCTGTTTATTTGTTGAATTTCTCGAGAACGGCCCCTTCAAGTACACATTACCCAAAAATGTATCATATTACAGATACATTGACGACATTCTAATTTTCCTCCCTAAATCTACTAAAATAGAACATTTTACTAACAAATTAAACAAAGTTGAACCTACAATTAAATTTACATTTGAAAAAGAATCCGAAAACTCCCTACCCTTCCTAGACATCCTATTAATAAATAAAAATAATAATCTATCTTATAAAGTCTACCGCAAGCAAACGAATAAAATGACTATGTGCATTTTTATTCACATCATAATGACAAAATAAAATCTGGAATCATAATAGGCTTCTTAATCAGAACACTAAGAATCTGTAGCAAGGAATATTTAAATGAGGAATTCAAATACATCGAACATACCCTCAAAACTTTACAATATCCAATGTACTTTATACATAACTCTAACAGATAAGCTCTCCGGATTCACGCAAATAAAAAAAAAAAGATAACACATTAACTAGCCCAATAATAAACATACACCTTGCTTTATTTACTAACTATAATAAAAACATCATTTATATAAAAATTAACAAACTAGGAATAAACATAGCTCAAATAACTTCAGCTACTATTAATAATTTAATCCAAACACCTAAATCCAGCACTATGTCTAATATCAAAGTTAACTCCATCCCTTGTCAAGACTGTAATAAATTCTACTTTGGAGAAACGCAACGTAATCTTGACAAGCGTATTTATGAACATAAGAGAGCAATCAAAACAAACAACATGATTAACGCCTTATGTGCTAATACTATGGAGTATGGGCACAGCTTTGACTTTAACAAATCTACTCTGATCAGGATGGTACATAAAAAGTCGGTACGCCGTATAATAGAATCTGCAGTAATAGCCCTCTCTACAAACAAAATAAGACAAATGTTGGGTTTCTACTGTATCTCCCCAACCTCTCTAAAACAATCTTAAACTAAAATAAGATACGTCTAGACACTGGATGATTCCCTGAATGTTATTTTGTTTTTTCTTTCTTTTTTTCTTTTTTCTTTCTTTCTTTTTTCTTCTTCTTTTTTCTTTTGCCCCCTATCTTCTCTTTAGTTTCTCCTTCTTTTTGTATCACTATGTGCATTTGAAATTACAGGTTTATTTATGCATACATATATGTATTAAAAAAAAGAAATATTTATATATATATGTATAATTATATGCTGACATTTTGCACACTTTACATATTTGCATATATTCGCCTCCATTCAAACCCTACCACTATATATATTCCTCAATTAGATCACCTTCCCGTCTTTTATCAATTTTAGCACACTTTTCATCCGCTCTTGAAAAAGCCCACATCACATCGGGCGAAACATTGAGCTTCTTCCACTGTTCTATTTTTAATTTCATCCCGTCGGATATATATATATATATATATATATATATATATATATATATATATATATATATATATATATATATATATATATATATATATGACAATAAACATAGTTTGAGTATCCCACAATAGTTTCTGAACCTCTTCAGCTCCTCCTCAGAGATATACTCTGTATATATATATATATATATATATATATATATATATATATATATATATATATATATATATATATATATATATATATATATATATATATATATATATCCCTGATGAGGAGCCGGAGAGGTTCTGAAACAATTGTCGGATACTCAATCTATGTTTATTCTAATATTAAATGCTCTAATATATATTGAGCCCTTTTGAAAACTATTGGTTTTGTTCATTTTATTAATATTTGAACTAAATTAATTTATATATATATATATATATATATATATATATATATATATATATATATATATATATATATATATATATATATATCCCTGATGAGGAGTCGAAGAAGTTCTTAAACAATTGTCGGATACTCAAACTATGTTTATGTTAATATAAAATGCTCTAACATATATTGAGCACCTTTGAAAACTATTGTTTTTGTTCATTTTATTAATATTTGAACTGAATTAATTTTTATATATATATATATATATATATATATATATATATATATATATATATATATATATAATTTTTGTTCAGAATCTAGAACAATGCAATTATAATTATTAGTTTTATTTGTTGGATTTAATCAAGATATTGATTTCCTGTGCTTTGTGTTAGTTTATTATATTTTATTTTAAAACAATTATTTTCATGATTTTTTTCTTTTTCAGTTTGCGATTCTAGCTCCAACGTGAGACCAAAAAAAGCGAAATGCTGCTGTCATTAGAAATGCCAAGTGATCATTGTCTTTTGTTAAAAGCTTTGTCTGTTTATTTAGGACGAATGTCATCTCCGCAATAGATTCTTTTTCATCGATTTAATGGACTAATCGAAAATCAATCGATAACTGTTAGATGTAGCTTCGAGATGCGCACGTTTGTGCTTCGTCAGTCTTTTTTCTACTTTCTCCGTGTTCGCTTCATTCTTCTGTCTTTCTTTCTGTCTTTCTACCTGTCTTTCTTTCTGTCTTTCTTTCTGTCTTTTCGGGTGTTTCTCATCTTTTTAGATTTGTTGCTTTTTCTTTTAATTTCCTTTTCTTTATTTTATTGCTTCATTCTTTTTATATTTTTTTTGTTTTTAAGTTGTTTACTTCGTTCCATAAAATTATTTTTCTTCTTGGTAAAATAGAAAGTATCAACTTCATCATGGCTGCCGTATCTGAAATCAGAAAATGCGAGGAGTGTTGATCCAAAAATACATATTACATTTTTGGAAATAATAATTTTTCATAACATAAATTACATTTTTAGCAAAAAATTATTTTTTTAAAAGATTTGATTAACTATTAACAAATAACAAAATCAAACTGTTTTTTTTATAATTGGAATTTATCTTTTAATGTAAAAATATTTTAACAAATTTTCCAATAAAACTATTTTTATAATAATTTGAAATCATTTAAAAAAAATTTTTTTTTAAATGTTCAATTATTAATTATTAACCAAATATAATTATATCATAAAGTAACAAACAATTAATATCAAATAATAATTAAAACTGTTAAGCCTCACCGTTTCCCTCTTATGTGGAAACATCCGCCAGATGCTAATGCGATCGATGCCATTATTCCAAATTCCAGAGTTGCCTCTGTCCGCTATTCATGCCTGCTGCCGCTGGAGGAGCACAATAGACCAGAGATCGTCGTCTGCTCATCTTCGGAAATTGAGGAAAAGGAAAGGCGTCCCCCTTGTTGGAAGGCAAATTGCCTCACCAGATTTTGCCCATCAGTCGAGACCGTTGCCCGTTGCCCGTTTCCCGTTGCCCGTTACCTGTTGCCCGTTGCTCGTTACCCGTTGCCTGTTGCCCGTTGCCCGTTGCCCGTTGCCCGCTGCTCGTTGTCTGTTGCCCGTTGCTCGTTGCTCGTCGATCGTTGATCGTTGTCCGTTGCTCGTTGCCCGTTGCCCGTTGCCGGTTGCCCGTTGCCGGTTGCCCGTTGCCCGTTGCCTGTTGCCTGTTGCCTGTTGCCCGTTACCTGTTGCCTGTTGCCTGTTGCCCGTTGCTCGTTGCTCGTGTCCCGTTGCTCGTTGCAGGTTGCCTGTTGCCCGTTGCCCATTGCCCGTTGCCCATTGCCCATTGCCCATTGCTTGTTGCCTGTTGCTCGTTGCCCGTTGCCAGTTGTCCGTTGCCCGTTTCTCGTTGCCCGTTGCTCGTTGCCCGTTGTCCATTGCTCGTTGCCCGTTCCACGTTGCTTGTTGCCCGTTGTCCATTGCTCGTTGCCCGTTCCACGTTGCTCGTTGCCCGTTGCCCGTTGCTCGTTGCCCGTTGAAAGATAATACATTGGGTTGAATGTGTTGAGAAGGCGAAATAATTATTTCCTGGAGTTCGTAGATTCTCTGCTGGTCCGACAGCAGGGAATTGCAGGATCACATCTTGTATGGCTGGGAAGCCTTCTCGAACTGAAATGTTTATGTTGATCACGTGATCTGGATTTAGCGATCGCGCGTGAATCTCGTTACATGCAGACGCGCACCTGGTGAAGAGGCGATGATAACAAAGATTCGCCAAGCCGAATCACAACTCAAGCAGATCGACAGAAAATAGTTCTTTCATGTAAACTACTACAAATAGATTGAAGCTAACCATCAGTATTTAAAAAAAAATGTTCGTTTGTTTAGATATTAGCGTAGAATTATAAGAAAATAGTTATTTCATGTAAACTGCTACAAATAGATTGAAGCTAACCAGCAGTATTTTTTTTTAAATTTTCGTTTGTTTAGATATTAGCGTAGAATTATAAGAAAATAAGAGTTGTACCAACACCAGAAAATACAGCCTCATCTAAGAGTTTCCAAAATCTATGATACGGAGGTTGATTTAATTGGCTTGTTTGTCTATCACAACACAGAGATTCAATTTAAATACACACAGCTCGGCTTGATTCTTATAAAGATAAACAACGTTCGGTTTTTATATCTATATATCGACGTTATTTACTTCATTCGGCCGTCGGCGTTCTTTTGATTACTACACATCGAACGAACAAATCGATTCTCATCCTAATCTACACACGGAGAAAAAATATTCACCTATTTTTCATTATTCTCCCCCCCCCCCCCAATTTTTCCAAGCCTCGGTCTGACGTTCTGACAACAAAAAATTGACCTAGTTATTATCTGCCATTATTTATCCAGAAAAGGAAACAATTCTGCTAGCGTTGTAAAGTTCTCTTTAACATTTAGGAATTAAAAAAAAAATGTTTGCTTTTGTCTTTTATGTTTTTTTTATTTGATTTCGTGTTTATTCGTTTTATTTGCGGTACAAGATAAATCGATATTTTATTTATTCATGGTTAAGCCATCAGGTGTTGTAGACTCATGAACAAAAAAAATGGACGTATATTTTAAATAACAATCGATTGCCAATGTGGTATTAAAAAAAAAAAACTATCAACCACATGAGGTAAAAGCGAAATAGTCTACTTGATGACGGCTTCCGGTTTTAAAATCGGAAATGGACAAGCACTGTTTATCAAAAATCTATCATCCATTATATTTTACGTATAATTTTTTTAGGAGGGGGATTAATATTTTGTTTTCGCTATTTCTTTTAATTATTAACAGATACGAAAATATAACTGGCCTAACAATTTAAAAAAATATTTTCCCTATTACAAATAATAAAATATGTTTTCTATAATTACATGTGTTTAATAACAAATAATTAAATCAAAATATTTTCATAATTAAAATATTTTTTGATTGAATATATTTTGTAAATAGTTTACCTTTTAAATATTTTCAAACAGTTTATTTACTATTTTTATATTTGAAATGTTTCTTTCGTTCAAAAATACTTCATAAATACTTAATATTGAAAATATATATTTTTAAATAATTTTATTTTTTAAATAGCGTAATGCTGTTTTATAAATATAAATTTAACAACATTTACATATGTCAGACAACATAGTAATAGCGTATCCGATACAGACTATTCCCGAGGCAATTGTTTTTTTTTATTCGACGGTGTCAGAGAAATTCTTGTAAATGTCTGTGGAATCTAAGCGGCTTAGAATGATGAGAGACTGTATTTTAATAAACACAACTTGTACATTTCTAATTTAAAAACCGGAAGCCGTCATCAAGTAGACTGTTTCTCTTTTACCGCACCTAGTATAGCGTGTTCAGTTGTCAGCCTTATAGAGTCGGATGACCCTACCGGATGTCACTTATTTCATCGACTTCCCCCTACAAACTTTAGACTGTCACTCAAACACCATAGTTTATAATGGACTATTAAAATTGTTTACCTCTATTTTTTTCTTTATTCACTTGGATTGTTAGTAAACTGTGTGCGAGGAAGACAAAAGAGATATTCGATATCCACCACAGGTATTCTCCGGGTTAGTTAAAGAGCCTCAAAATAAAAACGTATGTTTTATTTGACGTCTAACACCAAAGGGAGATTATCTAGCACACGTTTCTCCACGAAGCTTCCTCCAATGACGATACTTCCTGTCCACGTCAGCTTAACCTCTAACTTAACCTCTAAGAGAGATTTCATTTTACTTGATAAATCTGTTGTGTAATTTTGCTACTCCATAGTAAGTGATCTTTCTATACTGTCCATCGTTTATCCACCCTCTTCGACTTTTTAATATCTTTGGTTAACTCACAACCAACATTTCGACAAATGACTGGATTATTATCTATCATTATTTCTAGAGAGAAAGAAACAAAGACACATTCTAACGTTTTAAAACCCTCTTTAACATTTGCAATGTTATTTCTTTTATTTTGCATCGTTATTTTATATTATTTTATATTATTTTATATTATATTTTCTAGTACAAAGGAAGATCAATATTTTATTCCTAGATTGTTATACGAGCAGTCATTATAGTTCGGATAAAAAATGGATGAACATTTCCCAGAGTGCAACAGAAAATACCGTATTCATCTATATTTTATTTCTCACAACTCAATTTTTTTCATATATCCTCAGATGCAAATTTATCTAAATTACCTCCCTTGATATGAAGCTCTTCTGAAAAAAAAAAGAAACGCCACACTTTGCATTCAAATTACAAACAATTCTTTCATTTATTTTTTTTATTCGAAATTTTTATTTGAGTATTAATTTTTTTTTTCGATTCTTGTTTTTGTTATTACAGGTTTTGCTCGCAATCTGAAGTCGGTAAAATATATCACGTGATTTTTTTTCCTTTCCATTTTTTTTATTCGTATTATGTGCTGCGATTTTCGGTTAATTTTTGTTACGGTATTTCATCGATCATCTATCATTTAATCCTGCAAAGTAAATCGTTCTTTCAAAGAAGGCAGATAGAAAGAAAAAGGAAGAAATACATACTCATGCAGCTATTTCATATATATATATATATATATATATATATATATATATATATATATATATATATATATATATATATATATATATATATATATGATTATTTTTATTTACACACACATGTATAAAATCTGCGACACTGGCATGTCGATGTTATTGATCAACAGTTATTATAAACTGAGATCTTATCAGGCAGAGTTAGAATCCGATCTTAACATTAGATCATGTTTGGAAAGAATGAAATAGGTAGAAAAAGAAGAAGAAAAGAAATTTAAAATTTCAAAATGTTGGAAGTCACGTGGTTGAGACCGTTAAGAATCAAAATGTTAAAATCAAAATCAAAACCCAAATATAAAATTTAGAATAACATAAAGAATAAAATAAAACCAAAATAAAATAAAATAAAATAAAATATAATAAAATATAATAAAATAAAATAAAATAAAATAAAATAAAATAAAATATAATATAATATAATAAAATAAAATAAAATAAAATAAAATAAAATATAATAAAATATAATAAAATAAAATGAAGTGGAAAGAGATATAATAAAAAGGGTAGAATAAAAAGAAAGATAGATAGGTAAATAGAGAGATAGATAGGTAGATAGATAGAAACAATTAAATCATCTCTTGATTCAGACAGAAATAGTGGAAAGGGGGAAAGGGAATGTACATATATATATATATATATATATATATATATATATATGAAGCAATCAAACAAAAGATATAAGCGTCAACTAATACTTTATAATTAGTGAAACATTCGGATAAAAACTGAAGCTCAATATACTGGATAGAGCATTAATATTATAATATAAAATTTATATATGTGTTGCCCATATCAGGATTTGGAATTTTAAGTGAGTTTATTGAACTTTCTATATTATTTGATTTATTTATCATTAACATTGAATACTTTTCACTTCATCGATTATTGCCACATTTCGCGACTGGATAACTTTGTCAGCTCCTTCAATTGCATTTATATGAACTGCTATTTATAACTTGGAGTAATCCTCGGTTAACCCTCTGAATGTCTTTCCTCATTATGTTTTTCAATGTGTATGACTTGGATGGACTGTATGGATTCAACAAAAAGTATGTTTTTGGGTTGATATATTTGATGTTATGTATTTTTATGTATTTGTGTATATAATTTTTATATATTTTCAAAGCTTAATTTTATTACCTGTAGTAGTATAACTGCGGTAATGGTTCTCTGAAGAGCAGAATTATCTTTGAAAACTCATGAGCTAAGGACTTAAGGATACTTTGCTTGAACTTTTAATTCTAATATAATTTGATTGACACCTTATTTTATTACTTTATTTTATATTATAATATATATATATATATATATATATATATATATATATATATATATATATATACATACGTACACATCTCTCATTCTCTCTCTTTCTTTCTCTCTTTCTCTCGCTCTTTCTTTCTCAGACACAAACATATAATGGAAAATGGCGTGACCTTATTGTGTTTCGTTTCAACCTTGTGTCATACATGCATATAAAGTGTCGCTGTTATTATTACACATACACATTCATGATCACAATTATTATCCGGGCCCAGTAAGCTACGTGTTCTCGTAGGCGTCCCCACGTGATCCTTGCAGCTTACTGCCTGAAATCTAAACTCCTTATTTACACTTTCAAAAAGAATTATGTACAAAACTGTTGCAAAATAGAGAAGGTTTATTCGACCTGATCTCCGTTCCAAATTACTGTTCAGTCGGGTTAAGAGAGATAGAAAGATGGATGATCACTGCTTATTCATATGTTGTCAGCCTATCTAATTTTTATTTCATTTTCAAAGGTTGCTGGCTTCTAAGGAAGTAACAACTCACTCGCACACTCTCTCTGTGAATCATGTAATGTCATATCCCTTTATATTAATTCCAACTGTATAGTAATCTTACAATCTCGTTTGTCCAGTTGACTTTTATTCTCTAATAACTATTTTATATACACATAGATTTTCTTGCCTAAAAGAGGCGAACTTGTTCACGTTCAGTCGGAGTTCCTGCATGACTTCCACTGATACACTTGAGATACGTATACATAATAGGGTGAAATAGCATCTCAATCCTTGGTTGGAAACCTACCATCAGCGCTCACTTCAAAGGGAAAGGGAAGTTGTGTAGTATCTGTTCTATTGTCATGATACTATTCTCCCAGGCATTACCTCTTCATATCTTTTGGGATAGTATCTGTCTTCTTATCATGAGACCATCCCCCCAGTTATATCTCCTCCTTTTAGGAGGGTAGAGTATTATCTGTTTGCTGTACTGATATCCTCCCCCGGGTATTACCACCTTTTGGGGGGAGGGGGTAGTGTAATATATTTTCGTTCGTTATACTTGCAAATATACGCGACCGGAGGGAGCATTTTTTTAGCTGGTATGTAAATCACAGTAAACATATCAGAAGAATGTATACCTTCTTTCTTGGCCGTATTTAACAGGTAATTTTACTATTATTGTTATTAGAGATATAATATGGCTATTATTATTATGATTGATATTATTATATGGCTATTATTACTATGATTGATATTATTATATGGCTATTATAATTATGATTGCTATTATTATATCGCTATACTTATTATAAATGATATTATTATATGGCTATTACTATGATTGATATCATTATATGGCTATTATTATTATGATTGATATTATAACATCGCTATTATTATTATGATTGATATTATTATTTGGCTATTATTATGATTGGTATTATAATATGGCAATTATTATCATGATTGATATCATAACATCGCTATTGTTATTATGATTGATATTATTATATAATTATTATTACTATGATTGATATTATTATACGGCTATTATCATTTTGATTGATATTATTATATGGCTATTATTATTATGATTGAAATAATTATATGGCTACTATTATTATGATTCATATTATTATATGGCTATTATTATAATTGATATTATTATATGGCTATTATTATTATGATTGATATTATTATATAATTATTATTAGTATGATTGATATTATTATATGGCTATTATTATTATGATTGATATTATTATATGGCTATTATGATTATGATTGAAATAATTATATGGCTACTATTATTATGATTGATATTAGTATATGGTTATTATTATGATTGATATTATTATATGGCTATTATTATGATTGATATTATTATATGGCTATTATTATTATGATTGAGATGATTATATGGCTATTATTATTATGATTGATATTATTGTTTTGTTATTGATAGAGATAGAAAACTTTGAAATAAGATCAATATTTATCTGCTGATCCGGCAATGTTTTAACCTTGTTATTGCACTCAAACAATGCCTGTTCAGAAGATTTTCAGTAAAAGATAGAGGAACTATTAAGTCAAGATAGATTCTTCGCGTAGGTACACCTAATGAAAATACTAATTGCCTCTCGAGAAGGAAAGAAGACATTTAGACACATTCGCACCTGTATATCTATGTATATATATAATTAAAATAATGATATTAATAATAATACTAATAAATAACCATAATAATAATAATAAATGATATATATATATAAATATATTTATGTGTGTGTGTGTGTATTTCTCATGTAATTGTATTTGTAGGTGATTGCAGCGGGTGTTACTTTGCTTTGCATTATTATTGTAGTTGTTCACTTCCTAAGCGGTAAACATTAATTCAGACGATACAATTATTAGTAGGACGTATTTTTCGTTGATATACAGATATTTATTAATTTGATACGTACATACAAATATATGTACGTATAAATTACTGAAAATCTTTCTCGCCCCCCCTCTCTCTCTCTCTCTCTCTCTCTCTCTATATATATATATATATATATATATATATATATATATATATATATATTGTACTTTTTATAAACACTGGCGTTTCTATGGATAAACATTCATAGAAACATATAATACATTTACCATATATATATATATATATATATATATATATATATATATATATATATATATATACATATATATATATACATATATATATATACATGTATGTATATATATATAATATATATATGGTGCATGTATTATATTTTGAATAAACACAAATATATATATATATATATATATATATAAATATATATATATATACTTTTGTTTATATATATATATATATATATATATATATATATATATATATATATATATATTACAGATAAGTTCTCTTTATCCATGAATCCGGCCGCCAGACACAGACAAAACATAATACCATTGTGTATTTCTTATTTTTGTTAAAACGTTTCCTTTGTTTTCAAATCTTTGTTTATGTCGCTGTCTTTTCTGCACTTTAACATTTACTGAATTACCTCCCCTGCTTATCGTAGTCGGTGCATTGCAGTAACTTCTAAGATCAATCATCTAATAGCGTCCAAAAGCTACGAAACCTAATATTTTTAAAAAATCCACGCTTATCTATAATATGAAATGGTTTTCTTGGTGATTGTTTTTTTTCTCGACATGTAAATTACTGTTGAACGAGTATAGGCCGAAACTATACACATATGTATGTCTATAATTTTTTGGCTGATTATTTTCTATTGTGGTTGTATTTTTGTAAACAAATAGTCAGCAAATAATAGCTTCTATTCAAGCCACTAGTGTGGCTGGTACAAGTGCTAAATATGCCGCTCAAAGTAGACTTGCGAACGTAGCAGTTATATAATAAAAATATATTTTCTTTTGCTATCGCATGTTCTCACTCGCGGAGTGATTGGCACATTGTCTGGTTAGAACACTTTTGCGTTAATGGCACATTCGCCAAACGTTTTCCTACACTTTTTAAATAGCCAGTGATGAGGCGTCAAGTTGCCAATAAATCATATGCCTGTCTCACTATTTGCCACAAATTAAAAACCCTGATTCGAACTTACCTTTATAGAACATGTATATCAACTGTATAAATAAAATGGATTTAAATTGTAGAAAAATAGTTTTTCTGCATAACCAAACTATTGTTACCCGTTTTTCTTTCATACCTAGCAAGGCCAGAAAGATGGATATCTATGCAACAACCCTTTCCTCATACCATTCATAACTCTTGATTGGCTGGTTCTACCAGATCAAGCTGTCTGAGGATACTGGCTTCCTAACCAAAAATGCACCAAACATTGATATCTATGCAGCAATCTTTTCCTTCATGCAATCCACGATGCTTTTTATTACCTACTGGCAGGAAATGTCTACACAATAAAATAGGGACTTACATAGGAATTTACCCATACATATATTTATAAACTAAAAGTTACAAGACAACCACAACTGTAGAAGGCCAAAGAATGCAACGGTAGAAATGTAGTAGTATATTTCTCCAAGACTCTTGGTAACTAATTGGTGACTGTACACTCATGAACGCTACCAAATTGGGACCTCTCTGCTGGATGCGGTTTTTTCTATTGTCATACGCAGAACGGTTAAGGGAAACGCTTGAGTGGCTGATAGGATTGAGAAATCAGTTAAGCACGAATAAAATATAGAAATGAATGGAAACTATTTTGGGTTGAGGTGCATAACTGCTTGCTCAAGGCTAAGACCAGGGGCGGGCAACCTCCGGTCCGCGGGACACATCCGGCCCGCGAAGGCTAGCGCCCGGCCCGCTAATCTGCTATGCTTTGTTATTGCAATCCGGCCCGCGGACCTCCCGGTAAAACTCATGTCATTTTGTAACATAGACGTAAAAGTAGGTTTCAATTAAGATTTACAGTGGGATACGAATGTATGAATATCAGCGAGCGATGATGCATGTATATTTCATTTTTCTTTAACTATTAATTTCAAATCCTTGGCCTGAGATAAAAATAGAAAACGAGAAAGAGAGAGGCAAATAGGAAACGAGAGACGAGGAAAGGGCAAAACAGAGAACTTATGTGAGGTGTGTCAAAACGAATGCTGGATCAACTTGCTACCCCCCTCGTCATTATTTTTTATGATTCCAAAATGGCTCTTCGTCAGCGCCTTTTATAACATCACATACAGAAGTCTCTTGAGAAAAAATATCCGATTTGTAGAGTGTCCAATGCAATTTTTGTACAATTTATTCATGTAAACAAAATATAGTAATTCTGAGATTTCGTTTTTCACTCCGGCCCGCGATCTCCTTCCAAAAGTCTCATCTGGCCCTCACTCTGAAATGGTTACCCACCCCTGATCTAGGTTCTGACACGATCCTGTTATTCTTGTAGTCAATGGGTAAGTAAGTTCTATCTAAATATCTGTCTTAGACGGACAGAGGAATATAAAAGATAAATACACATTAAATGGGAGTCAGAGTTATGATTTATTTAATTTGTTTACTGTTCTTCACCCACACATAGTATATTGCAGATATGAAGTAAGACGCTATTGCAATTCGGGCTCATATTTATAAGAGGCATAGTACCTCGGTAGTTGGGCAGTAGGATTTTCACATTTCATTTAAATTTCTGCATGTTGGTACGGTTAAGAACACCGGGCGCAGAGAGGGAATTCCAAAGGCAAGCTATCCGAGGAAAGAAGCTACTAAAGTAGAAAGTTTTCCGCCATCTGAGATGTCGATAGTGAAGGGGTGCAATTTTGCTTCTAGTCGAGTTACTTTATGTTGATGAGATATAAGTACAGTAAGGTGGTCGGAGCACATTCCGTGAAAGAACTTGTCAAACAAGCACAGGTATGCAACATTGTGGTGATGGGTCAGAAGATGGAGCTTGACATTTTTTTGCACCGTCTCTAAGATAGACAGGCTAGTGGTTGGTGCACCAGAACAGATGTGCAACCATACTCCATGCCTGGCGAATGTTGACTTTATAGATATTCCATGAAAAATAGCAGTATACTGAAATCATATGCCCTTAATAGGGTTAAGATGAAAATTCATATACACTAAATGTACAAAAGCAAGGAAATTCCCAATTTTTTACACTTTTATTGTCATTAAGGGTATGCGAGCACAACAGGGCTATGTATTTTACTGGTAGGAATTTTTCTTCAGCGCACCTCACACACTTCATCCACTCATGCATAGAGATTTATACTGTAGTGATGTGATAATGAAATGGTTTGGTTGACAAGAGTTTTAATGACAATAAAAATGTAAATATTTGGGAATTTCTTTGCTTTTTATACATTTAGTGTATATGAATTTTCAATTTAACCCTATTAAGGGTATATGATTTCAGTATACTGGCATTTTTCATGAAATGTCACTACTTTTGTATATAATTCGTGACACCAATACAATGCCTTCTCATAAGGTTTTTTTTAATTTTCTGGAAAACTAAAGTATATGGTAAACTGAAATTAAAATGCCATCAACTAGAACCTAGAACCTCTATCTTTGTCAAAAATCAGCTGAATCCATCAAATAGTTGATGAGATAAAGTGTGGCACATACGTACGTACGTACACACAGATAGCATGATTTGATTATTGAACTTTCTGGATCTCTGGGTTGCCTTGACTAATAATGCTGAAATTCTACACACTCATGGAACCTATCAAAAAAAAAATGTTGTGCAAAGTTTTAACTAATTTAGTTTATTGTTTTTTGAGTTATGATTGATTAAAGAAATAAGATTTCCAGCAAAGGCCATTCGTGTAGTCTATAAGGGATAGAGCGCTCCCGCGCATAGCTTGATTTAGGATATAGGCATATGTGATACATTTTCGAGTACGGTTTTAGTCACTTCCAATGTTTATTTTCATTTGATTATCCTCAAGTGGCCTTTGGGACTAGATAATTCGTGACACATTAGTGACCAACGTGTTCCGACTTATGAAGGCCCTAAAGGTCATTCGAGGATATGGGTTAAATCCGTGTCAGATGGACGGTCAGACACCACCGTGATGATTCGTAATGCTGATGGTGATTGGACATAATTTGATTATTTAAGAGGGCATCTCAAGAAGAATTTGTTTACATTGTAATTGAAAACGACCATGCTGTAGTCAGCTGAGAAGCAGCCCTGCGATATTGTAAATGTATTGCTTTTTTACTGCATGCTAGTACTATTTAAACATCTACATGCGTTATTGTTTGTACGAAAATACACATAAAATAATGAATAACTTAATTGTAATTCCTATAATTTCACATATCCCAAAATCAAATTGCTCCTTTGTTTTCATGATATAATAAATTTTTTTCACTTGTAATAACAAGTGGTGTTCACAGTGTGTCAACCAGTCTCTTCAGATTTCGAGAACACCCTACTTCTTTCGATAACCTTGTGACTCACTTTGCACTATCGGAACAGCGGTTTTCCATTGAGTTGATAACGACCGTTGTTTTTTTTATCTAGAATATGAGCGGCAATAAGCCTTCCCCTCAAGATTCGAATAATCCTCGCGCTTTTCAATGCAGTTGTGTATGTAGTCGTCATTAACCCCATTCTTTTTTGCCATTCACAGTTATTTGTGCCGCAATGTTTTACAACTAAGTGTATAATCGCGGTTCGAGTTTTTAAACTCGAACCGCCAGTCACAGCCAAATACAACTATCAGTCAAGCACTGTACTTCTCTCTCTCTCTCTCTCTCTCTCTCTCTCTCTTACTCCCTCTCTTATATATATATATATATATATATATATATATATATATATAGAGAGAGAGAGAGAGAGAGAGAGAGAGAGAGAGAGAGATAGAATTGTAGTTTGCTTGAAGCATTGTTGGGAATTGTAGTAAATATGTTAAGAAGGCTGAGGGCAATGCAAAGTGCCGAATTGAGAAGCTGGAAAAAACAAAAATAATAAATCGAAGGAGAGGAATTACTATTTACAATCTTACATAACAGAAAGTATCGTGTCGGCTGACTGTTGTCAAAAAGATGATTAAGACTCATTAAATATTTCGAAAAAATCTTCCGTTTGTCAGAAATAGACACCAAAGGAAAAGTCCGTTTGTGAGGCGAATTCGTTAAAAGATACCAAATATCCATTATATATATATATATATATATATATATATATATATATATATATATATATATATATATATTAGTACTTCATGTATCCACATAAAATATTATAAGGAGATATAATATTTTATGTATCAGTTTTCAGTATTTACTTCAACAGTGCTCGATACGTAAGTAGAGCTAGGTAGTAAGCCTCTGTGTAGCTTGATTGCCATATATATTTCCATTGCTTACTATATATATATATATATATATATATATATATATATATATATATATATATATAATGGATATTTGGTATATTTTAATCTGAAGCGAAAATATATATTACTACTATTAATGTACTCTTATACTTATATTACTAGTAGAGATTGTGCATATGTGTGTCTGAAGCCAAACGTATTATATTACTTCTATCAATGGAATATTATACTTATATCACACATAGAGAGTTTGTATGTGTATGTCTGAAGCCAAAACTATTATTTTACTTCTATTCATGTACAATCTGTTATTGTACTACCCTTTCACTGCTCCATTTAGACGGGGTTAGTTTAGTATCTTTTGAGTTGTAATACTACCATATTCCCAGGCATTGCATCCTCTTTTTGGCGGGGGATGTGGTGATGTAGTCTAGTACCTGTTCTGTTGTCATGAGAATATCTTTCGAAGCATTACTTCCTCTTTTACGATAACAACCATCCTCTTGGCGTTACTTTTTCCTTGTAGGCAGTATAGTATCTATTGTGTTGGAATTATACAATCCTCCCAAGGATTATCTTCTTCTTTTTGTGGGAGGTTACATATTTTTGCGTGTATAAATGATGCATTTTAGTCAATAAGTTAAGTTCATATATTTTTACCATTCCTTTTGCAGACATCAAAACCTCTTTTTAGTCTTGCTTTTCATACTGAAGAAGATGGTTTATCAAGTATCGAAATATCATTTAGAAGATATTTTGCGATGAAACGTTTACGTTATATCAGATGTGTGTGTTTGTGCGTGCGTGTGTGTCTGCGAAAAGATTCCGTCTATAAACTTGCAGCTCCTTCAACAGACGCCGGCCCGAGTGATTCCCTGAGGAAATTGCTTGGACGAGTTATCCAGATGTTATGAAGATTTATGAAGTTTCTCCTGATTTATTCGCAGACGAAGAATTTAATTCCAATGACCGTGGGTGGTCACAACGTTTCCGCTGTCAGATTCACTTCAGCATTTCAATTAATATTTACAGCTAACTCATACAAGTAGATATACTACGCCAACATATGGACTATTACATATAGCCTTATATATATACATATATATATATATATATATATATATATATATATATATATATATATATATATATATATAGCTTCACTAAATAAATAAATAAAAGATCTTTTCTTTGTGATGAATCCTCTCTAGAAGAAAGGGAAGAAAGTATCTTGGTAAACTCTCCAAATATATATATATATAAATATATATATATATATAAATATATATATATATATAAATATATATATATATATATAAGAATAGATATTTGTTATTGTTTATAATATATGTACGTATACGTTTCGTCCTAAATAATCGACACTCATCAACATAGAGATATGACTATTAACTACCGGTCATGCGATTCGAAACCCCGGATTACGACTAGTTTGCAACTCAAATCCGACGCCTTAACCACGCGGCCAATTTTGAACAGCGATCAAACTGTGATAATTTTAACACTTTATCGGCGGCTTGACGTCTAAAGCGTTCTACTTTTTTAATGAAAGGAACGGTGCATTTAAAGCTAGTGACGTCATGCTGTGTTAATACTACACTTACAATGCTCTACTTTTTCTAGGAGCGACAAATAATGAATCCCAACCCCGTCATGTATTTTAAATATTTTTTCTGGTCTAAGGTCGGATAACTTTTAGACAGGTCTCGTGTGTATATATATATATATATATATATATATATATATATATATATATATATATATACATACATATATATATATAACTATTTCACATATATATATATATATAACTATTTCATATATATAAACATATAATCTTATAAAGTAATATAATATATTGCGTATATATATATATATATATATATATATATATATATTCAGCATTTTTTCAATGATACTAAATACATAAGTGCAGCTTTTTAGTAAGTAATATAGACATATATTTATATCTTCTAGAACGAAAAATGAATTTTTTTTTTAGCTAACCTACCATAATTATATTTTCATACTTTGCGAAGACATTGCAAGCCAGCAAGTAACTTTAGACTCTGTAGCATGGTATTCAACCCCTCGGCTGCCATGAATTTACATGGAAAAGAAAAGAATTTGAATTCTACATATGATGTCGAATCGGCCGATGTATAAATTAAGCTTTGTCATGTAGTGTGTAACAGCAGAGTCTAGAACCTCGCATTACGCAGAGATTGGCAGCTTATTATTCAATTCTCTTAGAGGACAAACCTTTGTTGAAGGGAGCGACAACAATATTTTTTATATAAATATTTATTATTTATACCTACAGACGCATGTGTGTAATGCTTACGCAATCTTCAGTATATATATATATATATATATATATATATATATATATATATATATATATATATATATATATACATATCTTTCCAAATCTGATCTAAGGTTAAGATCGGATTTTAACTCTTCCGTATGAGATCTCAGTTTATACCAGCTGTTGATCGATAACATCGACATGCCAGTGTCGCGGATTTTGTACATATGTGTGTAAATACAAATACACCATATATAAAAGCTCTATTTGATATTAGCACTTTTTATAGCCTAGTTGAAATTCTTTGGATTACTACCCTGTGGATGTTTACCTGCCTGGAGTATCATACATATATATATATATATATATATATATATATATATATATATATATATATATATATATATATATATATATATGCATGTCGTTTTATATGTTATATTAGCTGTCAAACATTTACACTTATTTTTCATTAATACGTATTAGTTGCAGTAATAGTTAGAAATATAAATATAAATGTTATTACTATTCCTACTACTCACGTTGTATATGTATATATATATATATATATATATATATATATATATATATGTATATATATGTATGTACATACACACACATATATATATATATATATATATATATATATATATATATATATATATATATATATATATGCCGTTATCGAGTAAATTTACAGTCTTAATTTTTTTGAAGATGTTCGTTTATCCGAACGAAACCGGTAAACTATCTCGTTTCTTGATGATCTTTCCTGTATTTATATTGTTTTTTTTTTTCGTTTGTCCTTTTCACAAACACACACACATATATATATATATATATATATATATATATATATATATATATATATATATATATATATAGTGTGTGTCAGTTTGTATATGAAAAGAAATCAGTAAAGTGCTCGATCATATAAGAGAGCTAATATAATTTATTTAGATACTGTATATTACATATTTCAGCAATGTACCGCGGTTTCATCCAAAGGGGCAGATTTAGACATCTTTAGTAAATCTTCGTGCCCAGTGGAATCATCGGCAAGCTGAAACGATTGTAAGCACGACTGACAGGGAATGGCGTCAAACTTTCTGTCATTGTTGACGCCATCCCCTGTTAGGCGTGCCTACAATCATTTCAGCTTGCCGATGATTCCACTGGGCACGAAGATTTCCTAAAGATGTCTAAATCTGTCCTTTTGGATGAAACCGCGGTACATTGCTGAAATATGTAATATACAGTATCTAAATAAATTATATTAGCTTTCTCATATGATCGAGCACTTTATTGATTTCTTTTCATATACAACCTGACACTCATATAAATATATATATATATATATATATATATATATATATATATATATATATATATATTGAGAGAGTGACAGACAGACATGCAAGACGAAGCAATGTTCTGAGAAATGACTTTTTTTTTATCATAAAAAATGCAAGAACAATTTACATCTTTATTTATTTCATGTGAAATATAAATAATGAATATTTTCATTTTGACGTATGTTGTTAGTTACCGTGAATTGTTTATTTAATTTGTATATTTATTTTTCCGTGTGCTTTTACTTACTGACTTATCTTTAAAGTATGTTTTTATCTTTTCCTTGACAACGTCTACACTTGAACGTACACTTTTGTGTATTAGTTTAATTTTGCAATTCGAGTGCTGAAGTGTTCGTAGGTTTATACTTTTCAGAAGAACATAATGTAACGCTTTTATATTACTGATGTTCTAAATAATACTTGTTATATTTTTATTTTTTTAAATTTTATAACATATTTCACCCCAAACAAGGCAGGCCGCCACTGTAGACGTATAGGGTTACTGAGAATTTGGGTGTGGGTTTTGGGTGTCACCCCAAGTTGGGAGCAGTGTAGCGAGGTGTCTGTTTACATTAGTTTGAAACTTCTGCATGTCGGTACTGTCGGGGAAACAAAGAACAGGGATGGAGTTCCATAGACCAGCAGCACAAAAAAGAAGCTATTGGAGTAGAAGGCTCTCCGGCATCTAGGGACCTCCACAGTGAATGGATGGGATTTAGCTGATTGTCGAGTTGGACTTGTGAATTTACGTCGAGGGGGCACCAGAGTAGCCAGTTCATCGGAGCACAATCCATTGAAGTAATTGTAAAACCAGCACAAGGATACAACATTGCGGCGACGGGGCAGGGGCTGGAGCTTGGTTGACAGTGAGGGACCTATTAGGTTGGCGACTCTTTTTTGGACCTTGTCAAGGAGGGAGAGACTAGGGGGTGATGCACCAGCCCAGATGTGGCAACAATACTCCATACATGAGCGGATGATGGTTTTGTAGAGATACAATATGTCAAGTGTGAGACGTTTAATAGTACGTTAGAGGAAGCCGAATGTACTTGTTCCAATTCATGTTACCTGTGAATGGTTAGGCCGAAGCGTTTGAATGAGTAACTCTCAGGTAGGGTGTTATTTGCCATGACAATCAGTGGTTCGAGAGGTTTCTTGTAGTTATTGAAAGAAAGGAGCTTTGTCTTTGCGGCATTAAAAGTTACCTACCATTTATGACCCCACTTTTTTTTGTTCCATATACATTTACAGAATGTGGTACTATTAAAAACAAGTCAAATGTTATCAAATGATAATTATATATAACCTTAAATAGATTTTCTGTATTTCTTATATATTATTTTAATTTCATTCCTAATATTGTGTGATGCTTTGTATACTGCATTCGTGCTGATATATTTACGTCTACAATTACGTAAATTGATAGTGTAGCAGTTACCTTCTCCTTTCGAAACATAACTACACCGGTTCGCCGTTAGGTGTCGCTTTTTCACCTAGAGGTGGCGCTGTAAAGCGACACCAGAGTTATCTACCCTTCGGACTATAAAAGCAGGGGCAAACGGAAATTCTCTCTCTTCTCTTCTGGTCGATTGGCCTCGGCAGAACGACGCTAACACACTAGCGTTTCGTCTCACGCTTTTCTCTAGAACTGGTCTCGGCAAAACAACTACCAACACACGTTTCTTCCGTCAACACGTGGTCAAACAACGGTTAGAGTTCTCAACTCATTTTCTTTGTGTACGGCTTTCAAAGACTTTCCTCACGCCGGATTCATTTCTTTCTCGTACCTATTCAAGAACTGTTTTTCCATCGACATACATGCATACATCACATACTTCATCATTCCACGTACACACACGTTCAATAAACGTTATTTGAACAACTTCATTTTTGTTTATTAATTATTACTCTGTCTTTGCATGCAACATTGCTTGATTTAACGAACACGTTTATAATCGGGGGAAAACGACCCTCAATCCTAACAATAGTGTGAAAGTGTGACGAGACTCCTCGGAAACTTGTGAAAGATTGTTAGGTTAGTATATATTTTAAAATCCGCGTTGGGTATGACAGCCCCCCCCCCAAAAAAAAAACATAGTATAAAATGTTTACACGCATTAAAAAGATGTTGGTCTCATTTCTTCGACATTTAGCTGTTTCGTTATGACAACTATTGCTGGGGAGGTCAGAAGTTGACCTTGTTAGCTAGCTGTCATAATTTGAGAGGAGGGGGGGGGCATGTAAGATACACCGTGCAAAGGTAATCAAGGCAATAAAAACGATAGGAACACTTAAAGATACGTCCATGGCGGAATACCGTATAAGGTGCGGTCGCGCCAATGAGTAATAATTTGACAGGAGATGACGAGGAATAAGTAACCAATGAAATTGCTTAATGAGTAAATATAACTTGGCCGGAACACAGCAAGTTACATTGCCATTTAATACAACAGTTGCGAATTTGTTTCAAGGTTTGAATTTCAGATTGAGAACTGTCGTCTCGCTATTCCGAGGGAAATGCTTTTCTCTACCCGGAGAAAAAAAAAGATTTTCGGGCCGCCCATCCCAAAACTGGAAACCGTCTGTTTAGTATCTTTGTGAGTCGAGGTTGGAGCATAAATTGAGTCTAGAAGCACAGACACAATTTAAAACTACAAGATTTACGGACGTATTCCTATTTATTCGAAAATTAAGAATATTTCTCGCCAATTAACTAGTTACTGTGTTATAGTATATATTTCCGGTGGTCTCTAAATCTTGCAGAATTCCAGGGCAAGAATGTATCTAGTTTCGTGGAGCATCGTGTTATTACTTGAGGTAACCTCACGAGGAAAAGGTTCACTATTACTCGTATGAGCCAATGTATTGCCGTGTCGAGAGAATTTTATTTTGGGCTTTGAATACTATATTATTTTGAATATTATGTTATTTTGAATATTATGTTATTTTGAATATTATGTTATTTTGAATATTATGTTATTTTGAATATCATGTTATTTTGAATATTATGTTATTTTGAATATTATGTTATTTTGAATATTATGTTATTTTGAATATTATGTTATTTTGAATACTATGTTATTTTGAATACTATGTTATTTTGAATACTATGTTATTTTGAATATTATGTTATTTTGAATATTATGTTATTTTGAATATTATGTTATTTTGAATACTATGTTATTTTGAATATTATGTTATTTTGAATATTATGTTATTTTGAATATTATGTTATTTTGAATACTATGTTATTTTGAATATTATGTTATTTTGAATATTATGTTATTTTAAATATTATGTTATTTTGAATATCATGTTATTTTGAATATTATGTTATTTTGAATATTATGTTATTTTGAATACTATGTTATTTTGAATACTATGTTATTTTGAATATTATGTTATTTTGAATATTATGTTATTTTGAATACTATGTTATTTTGAAATAATGTTATTTTGAATATTATGTTATTTTGAATACTATGTTATTTTGAATACTATGTTATTTTGAATACTATGTTATTTTGAATATTATGTTATTTTGAATATTATGTTATTTTGAATATTATGTTATTTTGAATATTATGTTATTTTGAATATTATGTTATTTTGAATATTATGTTATTTTGAATACTATGTTATTTTGAATATTATGTTATTTTGAATATTATGTTATTTTGAATATTATGTTATTTTGAATATCATGTTATTTTGAATATTATGTTATTTTGAATACTATGTTATTTTGAATACTATGTTATTTTGAATATTATGTTATTTTGAATATTATGTTATTTTGAATATTATGTTATTTTGAATACTATGTTATTTTGAATACTATGTTATTTTGAATATTATGTTATTTTGAATACTATGTTATTCTGAATACTATGTTATTTTGAATATTATGTTATTTTGAATATCATGTTATTTTGAATATTATGTTATTTTGAATATTATGTTATTTTGAATATTATGTTATTTTGAATATTATGTTATTTTGAATATTATGTTATTTTGAATATCATGTTATTTTGAATATCATGTTATTTTGAATATTATGTTATTTTGAATATTATGTTATATTGAATATTATGTTATTTTGAATACTATGTTATTTTGAATACTATGTTATTTTGAATATTATGTTATTTTGAATATTATGTTATGTTTAATATTATGTTATTTTTAATACTATTTTATTTTGAATACTATGTTATTTTGAATACTATGTTATTTTGAATATTATGTTATTTTGAATACTATGTTATTTTGAATACTATGTTATTTTGAATACTATGTTATTTTGAATATTATGTTATTTTGAATATTATGTTATTTTGAATATTATGTTATTTTGAATACTATGTTATTTTGAATATTATGTTATTTTGAATATTATGTTATTTTTAATATTACGTTATTTTTAATATTATGTTATTTTGAATACTATGTTATTTTGAATACTATGTTATTTTGAATATTATGTTATTTTGAATATTATGTTATTTTGAATACTATGTTATTTTGACTATTATGTCAGGGGTAACTTGTAGGGGAAAAGTATCCTCATGTCAGGTTGTCCTGAAAACCCCTTGTACAGAGAGACTGAAACCACTCGAGGATGGTTTCTAGTAGGTCATTTGAACTCTACATACGTGCGCGTGTGACAATTGAAGATAGGAAACGCCAAACTGTGTTTTAATCTGTCTCATTGAAAATGTTCAAATCATCAAATACGACGATTGGCGTTTGCTTTTCCGATATAAGCTGATCGACCGACCATAATGTGTCTGCCTAAACTTGAAAAGACAATCTAATCCTTCTTTTTCACACTTTTGGTAACATTTCTTATCTTTTAGGACCATTTTCGTAATCCGAATCACGTGTCAGGCGAATCATCCGAACGGAGACATTTTGATGACTAAACAAAGGGAGAAACAGAGAGAGGGAAATAGAGAGAGAGAGAGAAAGTGAGAGAGAGAGACAGAGAGAGACAGACAGCAGAGAGAGACTTTATATGTTGTTATTTTCTTCCTTCGTCTTACAACTGTTGCACGGTGTTGGACAGTTTAATCCTGTTAGGTACGCTCGCTTCGTGTTATTTTATTTGTTTTTCTAGGGAGAACACAGTCGAGAATGTATTTTTTCTATTTTTTACCAGAAAAGAAAAAAAACCCATTTTTGCGGAAAAGATGGCGACTGTTTGGTCGAAAGATGAAAGAAGCTAACTGTAGTCAACTGTTAAGATGTGATAAGTCAATAAGACGCTCGCCTTGGAGTAGGAACTTGCAAAATATTCACTAGCTATTTCAGCCAAAGGGAATCTAATTTTAGTAACTACTACTACTAATAATAATACTACTACTACTACTACTACTACTACTACTAATAATAATAATAATATAACTAACAGTAATAATAATAGTAATAATAATAGTAATAATAATAGTAATAATGATAATATTATTAATAATAGTAATAATAATAGTAATAATAATAGTGATAATAATAATACTAATAGTAATAATAATAGTAATAGTAATAATAATAATAATAATAGTAATAATAATAGTAGTAATAATAATAGTAGTAATAATAATAATAATAGTAATAATATTAATAGTAATAATAATAATAACAATAATAATAATAGTAATAATAATAATAGTAATAATAATAATAATAATAATAATGCTGATAATAATAATAATAATAATAATAATAATAATAATAATAATAATAATAATAATAATAATAATAATAATAATAATAATAATGGAACACTGCCACTGACTACTATACAACAGAACAAAGGATAGCAGACCAAGCAAAACAGATCCTCAAGAGAGGATGGTTCTCGGAGATGGAACTGACGGAAATCAAACAAATGAGCGGAACAGAGCAAGAAACATCGCCTGACGAAAACCCCCAGGAAGAAGACAGAGAAAACATAAACCCAGTAACGGTAGAGGTCGAAGTCTACGAAATCACATAACTCACCGAAGTAGAACTCACCGAAGAAGAAACAAGAGAAGTGGAAAACATCAAACGATACATCTCTGAGAACAAAACAAATATCCCATCTCTGTGGAACGAAGATTGGAAGAAGTTGAAAGTTGAAATTGAGACAGTAAACAAGGTACTCGTGTACATCCCAACAGACACCATCACAGACCTAAACAACTTGATATATGTGGGGGCAAAATCAGTAAGTATGAAACTAAGAAAAGTAAAAAAGCCTGGGCAAAAGACAGGACCGACAAAACCTGGATGGTAAATCAGACTGGAAACCCAGATAACCAACCTTCGAAAAGAAGCTTACACCGTAAACAGGATGAAAGAAAATAGGAAAGAACGGAAGAGCAGAAATCCGGTTCACAAGGAAAGACTGAATAAGAAACATGAAGAATTAAAACAAAAGATAGCAGCAATAGAGGGAAGCCTGAGACGCTATAGATACAAATCAGAACAGCAAAAACAGAACAGGACCTTTGAAAACAATGAAAGTCAATTTAAAAAAAACGTAAACGGAGAACGAATAACATCAGAACAACCTGACCCGACAGAGACAAAACACTTCTGGAGCAAGATATGGGAAAATCCTAAAACACACAACAAAAATGCCAAGTGGTTGAAAAACATGAAAAATGAACAACAGGAAATAGAAGAAGGAACAGAAACAGAGATTACTAAAGAAACCATTAAGGACACCCTAAGGAAAATGGCAAACTGGAAAGCACCAGATCATGATGGAATACATGCATATTGGTTTAAAAAATTCACGACCCTACATGAAAGACTGGCGCAGAAACTGAGAGGATGTATCCACAAAGCAGACATACCAGTGTGGATGACCAAAGGAAAAACAACGCTTATACAAAAAGATGCCAGAAAAGGAACGACCCTTAGCAACTACAGACCAATTACCCGTTTACCAACAATGTGGAAAATCGTGACGGCACAACTGAGAGAACAAATATACCAGTCCCTAAACAAACGTGGACTACTCCCCTAAGAACAAAAAGGATGCCGTAAAGGGAGAAGAGGGACACATGACCTCCTATACATCGATCAAAAGATCCTGAAGGAGGTAAAAAACAGAAAAAAGAACATATCCCTGCCATGGATTGACTACAAAAAAGCTTACGACAGACTCCCTCAAGCATGGATAATTGAATGTTTGAAAATATACAAAATACCCGAAAGGATGATTAATATTATTAAGAAAGCAATGGAAACATGGAGACTGGAACTGACATCCGGAGGACAACAGCTGACTGAGATAAAGATACAGAGAGACATCTTCCAAGAAGACTCCCTATCACCACTACTGTTTATAATAGCTATGATACCACTTAACTTCATACTCAGAAAATGTGATGCCGGATACAACTTTACAGACACAGAACTAAGAGTAAACTACCTGATGTACATGGATGATCTGAAACTATTTGCAAAAAGGAACTGGAAAAGCTGATAAATATGACCAGAATCTTCAGCCAGGATATCCAAATGGAATTCGGAATGGAAAAGTGTGCACTACTAGAAATAAAAAAAGGAAAACTAGAGAAAACAGAGGGCATGGAAATCCCCAACCAAGAGGAAATGAGGGCGCTAGGCGAACAAGATAGCTACAAATATCTTGGAGTTATGGAAGCAGACACTATCAAATCTACAGAAATAAAAGAGAAGATTGGAAACGAATATTTACGAAGAACAAGAAAACTCCTAGAAACGAAATTATATAGCAGGAATCTAGTAACATGAATAAACACCTGGGCAGTAGCACTAATAAGATACTCTGGATCATTCATAGGCTGGACCAAGGAGGAACTCTGGCGCCTGGACCAAAAGACGAGAAAATTAATGATCATGCACAATGCACGACATCCAAAAGACGATACGGACAGACTCTACATGAAAAGAAACGAAGGGGGAAGTAGGCTGGTAAGTATAGAATATTGTGTGGAAGACTAAAAAAAAAGAGCTGGAAAAATACATAACTCAACAAAGGGTATCCTTATCACTTCAGCAAGAGACACTGTTCCAACGAACAACTCGGGAAGCACCGAAACCAGAAACAAAACGGCAAGAAAAGAAAAGTGGGAAGAAAAATAACTACACGGACACTTCAGAAGACTGACAAGAGAAAAAACCAACGAAAATAGCTGGGCATGGCTAAGAAAAGGACACTTGAACAGAGAAACGGAATCTTTACTGATGGCTGCACAGAACAATGCAATTAGGGCAAACTACATTAAAGCTAAAATAGATAAAACTCAGGAAAACAGTAAATACAGACTCTGTGGACAAAGAGACGAAACAGTAAATCATATAAAGAGTGAATGTAGTAAACTAGCCCAAAACGAATATAAGAACAGACATGACTATGTGGGGAAAGCAGTACACCGGGAACTGTGCAAACAATTGAATTTCGAATACGCAGACAAATGGTCCAAACATAAGCCAGAAACAGTACTGGAAAACGAAAAACACAAACTCATCTGGGATATGGATATACAAACAGACAAACTCATACAAGCAAGTAGACAGGATCTTATAATAATCAACAAGAAGGAAAAAAACTTTCAAAATCGTAGACTTCGCCGTTCCAGCCGACCACAGAGTGAAAACCAAAGAAACGGAAAAACGAAGCAAGTACACGCAACTAGCCAGAGAACTGAAAGGAATATGGAGCATGAAGAAAGTCAGTATGATACCAATAATCGTAGGAGAACTAGGTACACTCCCCCAAAATCTGGAAAAAAAGACTGGGAGAAATTGGAATCAAAGGGATCATTGGAACTATACAAAGGACAGCAATGATCAAAACAGTTACAATCTTAAGAAAAATCATTAAATGCGGAAACTAACCCGCATAAGCTACGAAGGGTTACACTGAATCTAATACAGGAAGAAAAAAACTACCGAAAGAACACATCACAAACAAACAGAAAATGCAACAAACATCACTTACTAGGCTCCCCCTCCCCCCCAATAAATTACAGCGGCCTCAACTGACACGACACAAAAATGAACCAATGAACAGAAATAGCAAGAAACACAACCAGCTCACCCCCCAGAAAAAAAAAATGAGTAAAAATAACCAGCTCCCCCACAAAAAATAAAAATTAAAAATATTTATAGAATAAAAAAATAAAAAAAATAAAAAAATTTAATTTTGAAATTTAAAAAATGGTACCAGCCTAGGCTGACACCACACAAAATATTTGCATAGGGTCAAGGAGGATGAGAAGGCCGAAGAGGGACAGCACAAGCCAGACCTCCACTGGAAGTGCAGAGACTGCTGGGACCTTGGGGAAGCTTATTGCCACCCAAATCCCAGAGAAGACCAATGGTCCTTACCAGCGAGAAATCAATGGTAAACGGCTGTTGTGATACTGCAGATTTATTTGCGGTGGCTATCGAAAAGAGGTGGAGAATATTGTAAATCTGGGGATCCTTGTTGTCACTCAGACTCCAGGGAATACCACCGGTTACCGGTGAGCAATCACTGATGAGCTGTAAGAGAACTCCTAGTGAGTAAATAATAATAATAGTATTAATAATAATAATAATAATAATAATAATAGTAATAGTAATAATAATAGTAATACTAATAATAGTAATAATAACAATAATAATAGTAATAATAATAAAACAATAATAATAATAGTAATGATAATAGTAATAATAATAATAATGATGATAATAATAGTAATAACAATAATAATAGTTATAACAATAATAATAGTAATAATATTAATAGTAATAACAATAATAATAGTAATAATAATAACAATAATAATAATAACAATACTAATAATAATGACAGTAATAACAGTAATAATAATAATCATAGTAATAATAATAATAATAATAATAATAATAATAAAAATAATAATAATAATAATAATAATAATAATAATAATAATAATAATAATAATAATAATAATTTTTGCCGTCTCAGCTGATCAAAGAGGAAAGCTCAAAGTTACAGAAAATATAGACAAATAGAAGGAGCTAACCAGAGCGCTCAAGGGAATAAGGAACATGAATAAAAAGTATACTGTTATACCATTAATCGTTAGAACACTAGGAACAGTTGTGAAAATTTTGGAGAAAAGACGTGGCGAATTTGGAACCAAAATGATGATTGAAACTGAACAAATAACAACACTACTGAAAATATTGAATTCATATAAGACACGATCATCGAATGTCTTCGGTCTTTCTGTACAGAGATTTGTAATAAACCCTTGGCATGAGAATACTTCGCCCTACACGTAAACTCTGGCCAAATATTGAAAATAACAATATTTGAAGCCCAAATACGACCCCCCCTCGGCATATCTGCAAACTGGTTCGTGCGAGTAATTGCCCTTGCTCCTAATAATGATTCTATGCTTAATTACACTAAGTTGGACACTCCACAAGACCAGATGAATTCTGGTCCAAGAATTTTGCAAAACAAAAGAAAGAACTACGAAAAGTAAACTACAATATAGTTAATTTGTTCATTGGGGACGGAAAACTATTATTATTATTCACTGCTTCACTTAATGAACGTTTGAGAAGTAGACAAACAATTGGATATCAATGTATCTTATAAAGGGTCAGATGTTAGCCACAGGGAAGAGCTCATTGAACTATGTAAATTTACTGAAATAGATGAAACAATAATACCTGAAACATTAAAAAAGTTCTACGAGTGTGGATGGTAACCTATACAACATGATTGCACCGACCATCTACAGTTAGCTTGAAACAGGCAGAAACAAAAAATATAGAAAGTATATCACACGAATCCAATGGAACTGAAACTGACCATATTCCCATAATAGGATTCCCCTCATCCTCAAACATTTTCCTGGATCCATTATTGGCCGGTTCCACGCAAAATAATCATAAAGGGTTTCAAGGAGAATGGAAAGACCGAGGAATAAGAGCACACTCCACACTTCCACTGGAAAGCCACGGAGAGCACTGGAATATCGTATGAAATAACTACATAATAATAATACGCTGTATTAAACAACACTCACCACTATTTATTGGTTCGAAATACAAAAATCAAAAAGAAAATTCAATACTCGTAAAATGTTCTATGCCTTGTGTCACATCTTACCTCGTGGGAGGAAGATAAATAGAACCATCCGCTACTCTCTCCCTGTTGGACAAGGTGCAAAAAGGTGGTCTAACTTAATAGGTCCCGCACTGTCTACCCGGCTACAGACCCTGACACAATGTTGCATACCTGGGATATTTGACAAATACTTCCACAGAATGTGCCTCGATGAACTTACTACATTTATATCCCTCCAGAAAAATGCCCCCGACAAAAACCGACTAGCAGCAAAATCGAACCCCTTCACTGTAGAGGTATCCAGATAATAAAAAAAAACTTTCTACTTTATTAGCATGTTCCTTCGAACAGCTTGCCTTTGGAATTGCCTCCCTGCTCCCTGTTTCCCCAACTGTACCAGCATGCACAAATTTAATTATCATGTGAACACAGATCTTGCTGCACAATTTCTACCCACTTCGGATCCTTTATAAAGCTGGCCCCTAATCACAGTAGGCCCTTACGTCTCTGCCGTTTGGGGGTGAAGAACGAAATTTGAAAATATATGAAATAAAGTAATGGAGTTCATTTTAAGGGAAACTTTTATTTAAAACTTTGAAGAAAGTTGTTTGGGGCACTTTTATTATTTTAGTAAACAATTGCCGATGAGCGATGAATGCTGCCATTGGAGACATACGCTTTATCGATTGGTGCACAAGTTAAGCTTTGGTTGGAATCGATGATCATTTTTTTTTTAAATAGCTAGACAAGATCGATATCGTAATCTCATAATATTTACAATACACAAGGTAAATAAAGAGATGAGGAGCATTTTCCAATTCATTCATCTATTTCGTATGAATCAGGTGATTCTAATGTTGGCATTGGTTCCCCCCATATCTTTCGAGTTAGAATTCTTTCTCGAAAGATATCGAGTACTTACGGGAGGGACCACATGAAGGTTAACAACATCCTAAGTGAAACATATCTTTTAGTTTATTTTCACACGAATTCCTATTTTTAAAACGCACATTTCACATAGAAAACCAAGGTTTTGTATTCGTTCGGCATATAAATATTTATAATGGTTAACAACATCCTAAGTGAAACATTTCTTTTAGTTTATTTTCACACAAATCCCTATTTTTAAAACACATATTTACATAGAAAACCAAGGCGTTGTATTCGTTCAGCATATAAATATTTATGAAGATTAACAACATCCTAAGTGAAACATCTTTTAGTTAATTTTCACACGAATCCCTATTTTTAAAACACACATTTCACATAGAAAACCAAGGTGTTGTATTCGTTCAGCACACAAATATTTAGACCGAGAGTTTAACCATTTTTCCGCGATGCATTTGAACTCACGTTGAATTCGATAAACCTGTGTTCACATAAGTTGGGCTTTGAGCTTACAACGTATTTTCCTAAAAGAAGTCCTAACCTCATCTGATACGAAGAGATGTCGACTGAATGCGACATGGAGTAAGGGTATTCTTAAACGTTTTGGACTGTGGTGTTTTATTTTTGTAATAGACACGAATATTTTCGCGGTGCATTTCCTTTCACGTTGAATTCGGTTTACATGTTTATTTTTCCATGAACAACACACAATGAGTAAACGATCAACGGACTAGTAAGCATCTCAGACGACAGTAAACGATATCGAAACACATACAATAGTGAATTGTGAAAGATGAAAGATGATAATTTCACCGCATCATCTCTTGAAAAAGTTGCTCGACCTTGGAACCATTTGAAAACAGCAAGCAAGCCTTTCTTTGCCTAATTACTCTTGCACAAAATCACGCGTCTTACTATCACCACTGCATAATGATGACCTTTCTCTCTCTCTGTGCCTAGAGGTGAGCGGAACTTTTGATAAGCCGAGTCTCTTTCCAATAAAAGTTCGTCTGTGGAATGCAATACTACGGGGCTGCTTCCTAACCAAATACAACATGCTTTTTTTCAAGTTCAATGTAAACAAGTTGCTATTGAGTCGTCCTCTTAAGTAATGAGGAGAGTAGAAACTTATTTTGTCTTTTAGTCCTCACATTCCATGTGCGATGTTTCTGACAAAGAGGGAAGAATTGCTGTTTTCTGGGTCGGAATCTATCCATCTAGCACTTATCGTTATTATAGTATTTAAAAAAAAATTTCAGCTCGTTACATCAAGTGGCTCTATGCCTTGTCTGGAGTAATATCCATGAACAAAAAAATCAAATTCTGCCTAGATCCAATCCATCGTCTACAATCCAGTATGGCGTTAGTCTCACCATCCACATGACAGAAACCATTGACCCTTGTCCTCGAGTAGCTTTTCGGCCTTGAAAGGCGGTGACTGGTTAGTAAAACATAAAGAAAACTAAAGAGACATGTGATGAAGATGAAACCAACAAAACGGAAGAAACACAAAATGGCGTTTCCAATACAATATAAAGGTAATATTATTTTATTAATTTCTTTGTAAGGGAAGTCAGACGAGGAGATATTTTTCTATCTACTCTGGCAGTTGTGTGAATTCTCACCCCTTAGTTTTTAGTGTTCTCTGGAGTTGCAGTCATAACAATTTTTATCAAAGTCCCACAACTCTTTGATTCTGTTGGTCATCGTTGGGGGAGGATTAAGCGTTCTCGGAGCAACCGTTTATGCATGATTTCTCATTGATAACGCCCTTTGATTTTTTTCGGAATAAGAGTGGCAATAACTCTACACAAGATTGCCTTTCGGTGAAGGTCTGCATAGTGGTTTTCCTCCTTAGTATTTAAATCATCCTAAACCTTCACTGTCATGTTTTATGGCACCAAATCTGAGGTCTCTCTTTGTCGTTTTTATATGTAACTGGTTAGTCGGTAATTATTTTTTTTTATTACTAGTAATGGAAGAATTTCAATATTTTTACCGATCGTGATACAATTAGAGATTCTGTTCTAAATTCCCGATTCCGATAAAATTAAAGATTCCGATTTTGATTCTTTTCTAACAGCTAAATATTTAGCTATAGAGATGTTGTTGTTTTGTTTTATTTTCTTTTAATTTTCAAATTACCGTAAAACACCCATGTAATATATGAATATATTTCTGCAAAGGTAAACATTCACTTGTGAGGGGGGGGGGTGATTTATAGATTTTAGTTTAACTGGTATTTTAGAATGAATAAATACTAATTATTTTATCATTAGTATCAACAATGTTTTTTACCCCCCCCCCTAAAAAAAAATTAAAAGAATCGTATTTGCTATCAGAAAATAGGCACCAGTGTTTCCGATGCCAATACTGATTCCGATTCCCGATGCCGATATGTATTAATCGTCACAACAATAGTACTCACAAAAATGTTCTACAGAAATCATTATTAGTTATTGTTTGATGATAATAACCAATGGTGTTTCATGGAATCTGAGTGACAAGACTTCCGATTTCATTTTTGTTTATAACAATACTGTCATCAGTGAATCTCTGCCCCATCTCAGGATGCTTGATAAGGTGCAGAAACGTATCTGTAATTGTTTTTGCACCACTCTTTCTTCTTCACTGTACTCTCTAACTATGTGATCTATACTCTGAATCTTTTGCTCCAGCTCGTTTGACTCGTTGGTCTAGTGGTCTTCATTAATTCGCTTTTTTCATACCTCATTGTAATACAGCTTCCTATCCCAGTAGCGTATTTCCAAGAATCGCAGGCTTGTGGAACATTCTTCCTGCTGACTGTTTTCCTCCTACCTATAGACTTGGTCTTTTCAAGACTATGGCCAAAAGGCATCTCTTGTCTTTGTGATAATATTTGTTTTTGTTAGCTCCTTACATCAAATGGCTTCATGCCTTGTCTGGAGCGATTTCCATAAAAAAACAAAAAAACTGTAGTCTTGTTTGGAAGTTCGGTGTCAATAAACCTACGGAGTTTCCAGTAGTCCAGTGGGGTCTGTTTAGTTCTCTCCCCCTCGTTCTTTCAATCTTCTTAGACTTTTACGATTAGGTTGTATTGTGGGAGATGAGGCTTATTCCATCTCATGCGTGTTTGTATATGTGATTGTTGGAGTGTGTGGTTTATGAGATACATGCCATTTTCAGTTCTCTTGGGCTCATGTGATGTACTTTATATGATTTTCTTTTATTTCTAATTAAAATTACATGTGGCTAGTAAGCTGTCGTTGTTTCTCTGGATTGGTTTCCGCATTCAACGGTTTTCAATTGTATTTCAGTGTTTGCATCATGACCGTGTATATTATTTATCATCAATTTTATATTATTTCTTATATTATATTATGTTTATATTGTCATCAATATTATATTATTTTTATATTATCATCAATTTTATATTATTTTTTTATATTATATTATGTTTATATTATCATCAATATTATATTATTTTTATATTATCATCAATATTATATTATGTTTATATTGTCATCAATATTATATTATTTTTATATTATCATCAATTTTATATTATTTTTTTATATTATATTATGTTTATATTATCATCAATCCTATATTATTTTTATATTATCATCAATTTTATATTATTTTTATATTATATTATGTTTATATTATCATCAATATTATATTATTTTTATATTATCATCAATTTTATATTATTTTTATATTATATTATGTTTATATTATCATCAATATTATATTATTTTTATATTATCATCAATTTAATATTATTTTTATTTTAAATTATGTTTATATTATCAGCAATATTATATTATTTTCATATTATCATCAATTTAATATTATTTTTTATATTATATTATGTTTATATTATCATCAATATTATATCATGTTTATATCATCATCAATATTATATTATTTTTTGTATTATATTATGTTTATATTATCATCAATATTATATTATTTTTATATTATCATCAATTTTATATTATTTTTTATATTATATTATGTTTATATTATCATCAATATTATATTATTTTTATATTATCATCAATTTTATATTATTTTTTATATTATATTATGTTTATATTATCATCAATATTATATTATTTTTATATTATATTATGTTTATATTATCATCAATTTTATATTATTTTTATATTATCATCAATATTATATTATTTTTATATTATATTATGTTTATATCATCATCAATTTTATATTATTTTTATATTATATTATGTTTATATTATCATCAATATTATATTATGTTTATATTATCATCAATATTATATTATTTTTATATTATCATCAATTTTATATTATTTTTTATATTATATTATGTTTATATTATCATCAATATTATATTATTTTTATATTATATTATGTTTATATTATCATCAATTTTATATTATTTTTATATTATCATCAATATTATATTATTTTTATATTATATTATGTTTATATCATCATCAATTTTATATTATTTTTATATTATATTATGTTTATATTATCATCAATATTATATTATTTTTATATTATCATCAATATTATATTATTTTTTGTATTATATTATGTTTATATTATCATCAATATTATATTATTTTTATATTATCATCAATTTTATATTATTTTTTATATTATATTATGTTTATATTATCATCAATATTATATTATTTTTATATTATCATCAATTTTATATTATTTTTTATATTATATTATGTTTATATTATAATCAATATTATATTATTTTTATATTATAATCAATTTTATATTATTTTTTATATTATATTATGTTTATATTATCAGCAATATTATATTATTTTTATATTATCATCAATTTTATATTATTTTTATATTATATTATATTTATATTATCATCAATATTATATCATGTTTATATCATCATCAATATTATATTATTTTTTGTATTATATTATGTTTATATTATCATCAATATTATATTATTTTTATATTATCCTCAATTTTATATTATTTTTTGTATTATATTATTTTTATATTATCATCAATATTATATTATTTTTAATAAGTAATAGTATTAAAATTACATATTTGAAAAGTAAGATAATCTCTTAAATTCTTCCAATGATTTCCGATAAAAAAGCCATATACTTCGGCTACGAATATGATTTATTTCCGTAGTAAAAGATAACAAACAAGATGGCTTCTAAAAATAAATCACTTTCGCTGGGGCTATCGACAGCCATTTCTAACCTCTCATCCTCTGCACGAATCCTGCCCGTAGTTAACAATAGACTTAATAGCGAAAATATTTTATTAGGACTGAGATTATCAGCAAATAGGAAACCTAATTCTTCTCATGACTATGCTCTTAGCCTTATCCTTTGATGGTAGACAAGATTCGTAATCCCCACTCGGTTTTCCAATAAAACAACATCGTCGTTTACTTTTATATGTGATGGGTGGTACGCTCGCCGGTATTGGTCTGCTTATTGTAGATATGCAGGTCAGTGATTCGATTTGTTTTGATCAAATTTAAAGAAAAGAAAATATTTATTTATGTTCTTACCGAACGAAATATGAGTTAGTAGATTCTATTGTATTTTCTACGCTACCGACTGCCGATATTAAGATGAGGAAAAACGGTTTGTAGGTATGTTGTGGCCTGCTTGAACTTCGTCCAAAAACGGAGTAGATTCATTGATATACAACAGCTTAGAATATTAATTCTAAAATCTCTAGATTGCAAAGTAATTCTAAATAAATAATTAAAACAATATAAAAGAAATATATTAATACACTATAACAAAGAGCACATTGAAGGGAAGTTTAATACAGTTATATATATATATATATGTATATATATATACATATATGTATATGTATACATATATATATATATATATATATATATATATATATATGTATACAGACATATATACATAATAATATATATATATATATATATATATATATATATATATATATATACATGTGTGTGTGTGTCACTCTCTTTTTTTCCTTTTCTTTTCATGTTCTTTCATTTGCTGGGGACGGGACATTCTTCCAAATGCCATACGATCACCCACTATTAACAGACTCAAACCGATAGCTTTTTTAAGGATTCTGGTTGTTCCTTTGAGTGCAGTTGTTTAGAATTTCCCCTTTTTTTCTTTTTCTTTTCATTCATTTGCTGGGGACGGGGCATTCTTCCAAATGCCATACGATCACTCACTATTAACAGACTCAAACCGAGAGCTCTTTTCAGGATTCTGGCTGTTCCCTTGAGGGCAGTTGTTTGGATTTCTCTTGCACTTGGTTCACCAGGTATACTTGCCAAATACTTTTTCAAGTTCTCATTCATGAGTCCAGTGGCTCCTATGATAACTGAAATGATGGAGATCTCTTTGAGGTTCCAGTTTCTTTTCATATCATACATTAGACCCTGATATTTTGTTATTTTCTCCCTTTCAGCTCTGTTTAGGCCCCCATCATTAGGGACACTGACCTCAACCAAAGTTGCCACTCTCTCTCTCTTGTTCCATATTACAATGACACGTTTGACAGCTGCGTTTTCCAGATAGGTAGCTGTGGGGATTTCATGGTCATAATAGATGGTGTATGTCTCATTCCCCACAGTTCTCTCAGGTAGATGTTCTCAGTGCCTGCTGCTACATCTGATATTCAGTTTCTTACAGATGGTCCAGTGGAGGTACCTGCACACTCTATTATTTCGTGCTGTATAGGAGCCATCTTCCAACATGATTTTGCAGCTCGATATCAAGTGACTCACACTCTTTACTTCAGTGTGGCAAAACCTGCACTTGTTGTCCTGACTGAGACCAGCCTTCTTTTTAAACGCATTTGTTATCAGGCTCCGGTCTTGGGCGGCCATTATACGCCTTTCCTGGTTGTAGTGGAGGGTTCCCCTTCTTAGCCAGTCCAAGGAGCCTTCCTTATCAATATAGTCCTTGGATAGTTCATCGAGGAAGTATGTGGCACATTTCTGTCCTGACCACTCATCAATGCCCCTGTTCTTAAAAGTCTGGGTGTATCTCTTGCGGCTCTTTTGGGCTATCTCTGGGGCAGGATTGTTTGGTGTTTCTGCCTCATCTATATGACAGCCTTGTCCAAAATGCTTGGCCAACTTTGTGATGGAATTTGTTTTGCTGGCTCTTAACTCTTGGTGTTCACGTACCATTGTAAGGCTGGGATTTAAGGAGCTTCTTAGGTACTGGCCAATGCTGACAATAGTGGCTCTATGCTGGTGGTTTATCTCTGATTGACCCAATCCTCCCTCTCTTCTGGGCAAGTACAGTCTTGGCAGACACTGATTTCTGTAGATGACCCTATGGAGGGTTAACATTTTTCCTGTCTTTACATCTAGCCTGTTGATGGTTTGTTGAGGCTAATTAATGATGCCAAATCTGTACGTAATTACTGGCATGGCAGGTTGGTTAATGGCAGTTATTTTATTTTCATTTGTAAGCTGTGTTTTGCAGATCTTTCTCACACGGCGTACATACTCTCTGCCAATTTTCTCTCTCATCCTGGTATGTTGGATGGTGTCATTTTCCTCAATGCCAAGGTATTTATAGGACTCCTGCTCGTCGAGATCTCGTATGTCATTTTCCTCATCTAGCTGTATATTGTCTGTCTGAATCCATTTCTCAGCCCTGAGGGAGCACTTGGCGCATTTATCCAAGCCAAATCCCATTCCGATGTCTTTGGAAAAGGTGTGCACTACCTGCAGGAGCTGCTGCAATTCAGTGTCAGAGCTTGCATAAAGCTTAAGGTCATCCATGAAGAGAAGGTGGTAGATTCTCTTGGATGGATCTCTCTGGCGTCCCTGACCCAGGTTGTAGGCCTCTCCCCTGTTGTTGAGAAGCTTACTAAGTGGGTCTATTGCCATGCAGAAGAGCAACGGGGATAGGTTGTCACCTTGGAAGATTCCCCTTCTGATATTGATGTTAGGGATGGTAATCTTTCCATCGCTACAACTTAGTGAGATGTTGGTTTGCCACACTTATATGTGTTCAGTCATTGTTTTTTTAATTACTGGGTTGATATTATACAGGTCAAGGCACCGTATTAGCCATGAGTGGGGCACGCTGTCATAGGTCTTCTGCTAATCAATCCATGCCATGCTCAGGGTTCTCTGCCGCTTTATACAATCCTCTAAAATTGTTTTGTCAATCAATAACTGGTCCTTGGTACCAAAGCATCTTATCCTACAGCCAGCTTGTTGATCTTCTAGGTAGTTTCCAGAGGAGAGATGGTCGTAGATGCTATCGGCTACCAGGCCAGTAAAGAGCTTGTAGGTGGTACTGAGACAGCATATGGGTCTGTATTTATTTGGGCACAGTGTCTCTTTTGTTTTGGGTATGAGGCTTGTATCTCCCTTGGTGAGCCATGGTGGTGTAGCCTCTTCACCCATCAGTGTCTCCAATCCACTAAGCCTCCTGGTTGTATATTCCCTCACACTCAAACAGGGGTCGCCAGTAGTTCTCCAGGACTTGTTCTTCAGGTGTTTTTTCTACAGTAATGTTATCCCTTATGAGAGTTCTATAGAACACTCTAGGGATTGCTTCAAACTGTGCTGGTATCTTGCCTTCCAGCTCCCTGACAACGTTGTTCAGTTCCTCACTGCTGGTTGTGTGGTACTTCGCATGGAGTCTGCTGGTGGTGTTTTTAAGTCTCCCTTGTGTTGTGGGAGTTGCGAGGAACTGTTTTATTTGACTCATCTCTTTCCGATAGAGGTTTAATTCTTTTTACAGCTTGATATTCCATGCAGGTGTAGTTTTTGAACTCTGGGATTTAATCGCTTTTTAACATTCTTTTGAGCGAATGTTATCTTATTGATATAAAGCCAAGCTGCATATGTGATCTGGTTGAGTTCCGTGAGCGACACTGCATCTGGCACCAGTCTCTGCAGTGCAGTGTTGACTTTTGTAATAAGAGCTTTGGTGGTTCTGTAGGGTTTTATTTTTGACAGTTTTGGTCGGTTCCCTCGTCCCATGGACTTGACCTCCTCAATGATGTTACTGAGGTCCTCCTCAACTGCCAATTGTTCCTTATCTGGCTGAAAGGGCGGAGATGGTGGTGGTGGAGGTGGGCTGAGTGCTGGGGATAATGCAGGTGGAGTATTTAGTGAGAAGTTTTGTGGTGTGAGAGTTTCCGTAGGCTTTTGTTTAGCTTTGGGATTTTGTTTCGGGTGTGTTTTTGAAGAGTTATGTGGGTGTGCTGGTATTGGGAGGTGTGTTTGTGTTGAGGCTGTTGTTGGGGATATTGTTAATCCATCTGTAGCTTGCGGATGTAGAGGATCTATTCTAGGGGCAGTTCTGGAGTGTCACCATTTGCCGATCTTACTTCCCTAGATATATTTGGGTTTTGTCGTTTTTTGTTGCTGGTGGGAGCTGTTATAGGGTTATGAAGGGGGCTGATGTTATTTGTTATGAGTGCTGCTACGTCCAGTCCCATGGAATTAAGTTCTGTTTCACTGAAGTCCCATTTGAGTCTGTTGTAGCGCTGCATATTCAGTTTCTTAGAGGGGACATTGCGTTTTGCTGGGTGGTAATGAAAGAAAATTCATTTCCATGCTTTTGTGATTTCTTTCTGTTTTTCGTGTTTTGTTCTCGCATATGCCATGGACCATATTAGTGTCTATTATTCCTCTTTGTTCCATTTATTTTCCAGTCTCCACTGGGATTCTTCTGCTTGTCGTGGTAAATAGTCCTTTTCTGCGTCCTTCAGGGCATAAGTTTTTTTGCTGGAGATCTCCTCAGGTGTTAAGTATTTTCCCACTTGGGACACTTAGGAGCGCAGATTGGAAACTGGCGTGTTTTTTTTTCTTCAGGAAGGTCAGACGCTCTTATTCTTTCGGTTAGAATCTCTTTTGAGCTACTACTTCATTGCTCGAACATCGAGTAATAGTAGCAGTGCAGTAAAATCCTTTTTTGTGCAACTGACCACTTTTGGGGATTTTAGGCCTCTTGTATTCCTGGTTTTGGTCGTTGCTTGTGGTGGAGTCTGGGTGCCAGGGTCTTCTTCATCAAGGCCTGGTGGCTGTCCCTGTCTGGTCTCTGACATGTCCATAGTGACATTTTCATAGGAAAAAAAGGTTTGTACCATTACATACTTCTTCCCGTCTGGTACATAAACGAGTTGAGGGGCCCTTTTTATCCTGGGTGCAAGCCTGCCAGTTTGTAAATTTTGATTTATTCATCTTCTCATGTTTTCTTCCTCTTTGTCCACGGCTTTTTTATTGGTTATTCAAAGCTACCCTAAAAAAGAGTGGTACCCTCATCCGCAATCGGAGGGACACGCAGGATGGCCTGAGGAGACAGCACACCATAGATCTGTGTGGGTCTCTGTGTGTATGAAAAAGACAAAATGAAAAACAATTACACACAGAAAAAAATAATTTTTACTACGAGCATATTTACAAAATAGTTTATGCATATATATATATATATATATATATATATATAGAGAGAGAGAGAGAGAGAGAGAGAGAAAGAGCGAGAGAGAGAGAGAGGGGGAGAGAGAGATGGAGAGAAAGAGTGAGAGAGAGAATGAGAGTACACCTTGCATTAAACAATCGAAGATGAAACAGATTTGTCATCCGATCATATTTATCTCTCTTCATTCATTTATCTTTATAATTGCTCTATCTCGTATGTTATATCATTTCATTATAGGTTCAATTCTATAAAAGTATACTTTTATTCTCATATTATATATATATATATATATATATATATATATATATATATATATATATGGACTGCCACCTACAACCAGAATGGTAGCTCGACAGTTTGACAACCTCATGAATAAGATTTACAAACGAGAAAGTTCCGTGTGACGCAACAACGCTTGCTTGGATAAGGACTTGCTGCCTGAGTGTATATATATATATATATATATATATATATATATATATATATATATATATATATATATATATATATATATATATATAGTCTAAAGAAGCTTCGAGTCATTTTAAAAAAAGAAAATAAATTAAGGAAAATGCAGTTTAAATTCACAGAGAAACTAACTAAATCCAAGATATCGCAGACTTAGCATCCGTTGAAAAATTCATAAATTTAATTTTAAAAATTAAATATATATATATATATATATATATATATATATATATATATATAAAGATTAGGATAAAATTATCCGACGTAATGGAAAAGGTAAAAAGAAAAGCCAAAACCTATTATTTATGTATTATTCATCAACGTTTCGTCCTTATTTTGAGACTTATTCAGGATGAAGAAAAATGAACATAAAATAATCATACAATCATCCATTTTGACCTGCCCGAGAGCGGCGAGTTTCGGCCGGACTAAGTGATAGAATAGTTCGGCCGAAGCTCGCCACTCTCAGGCAGACCCAAAGTATATAGTATAAACTATATTAATAGTAAGCAAGATAGAAAAAAAGATTTGGGTTAAATTAAACGTAGAACTTGACAGTTGAATTGCTAAACACTCTTTTGGATTGAAACAAAACCCTTCTTATGCAGCTTGTTTGTCATTAATATAATTAATATATTTTACTCGGATATTAAGTATGTTTTGCATAAATAGTTAAACAAGTATTTATATACACAGTATATCATTTCATGACAAAACTTTTAGTTAACAGTAATATATACTGTTGTGAAGTTGTCCAACAGTAAATAATGAATAAAGAAAGTCAAGTCGAGGGTGTGTTTAAGAAGTGTATTAACAAAGTAAGAAATTTACTAGCATTTGGCTAGACAGTTACAAGACTGTGCTTTGTCTTCTCTCTGTCTCTGGTGACTCGCACTATTTATAGTGACAACCGGTGTAGTTTCTTCTGTGTAAGAACGGCCGGTGTAACATATACATACATATTTTTTTACATTTTTACGTACATAAAAGTAAATGTTTTCCATGTGTACAAATATGAATGAAATATAAAGAAAAAAGAATGTATATATGTATATGTGTATACATACATATATAATTATTTTTATTCATACAAACATGTGCAAAATCTGCGACACTTGCATGTCGATGTTATCGATCTACAGTTGTTAAACACTGAGGTGTCATCAGGCAGAATTATAATTCGATCCTTCCCTCGGATCATATTTCTCCCCAAATATGATCAGATGAAAGGATCGAATTATAATTCTGCCTGATTATATTTCAGTGTTTAACAGCTGTATGTAGATAACATCGACATGCCAGTGTCGCAGATTTTGTATGAATAAAAGTAATCAGAGACATAAAAGCTCTATTTTATATTGAGCACTTTTTATGAGCTTGTTTGAAATTTACTAGTGACACATGGCTGTGAGGTCTAAGTCGTTGGTTCGAAAGTTTCAAGTTATCTGGAGGAGCTAAGTTCAATCCTGGGCGAGGGCAGTGAAAGTAACATTGAGCGACAGCAGCAATACGGCGATGAGCAAAAAAAAAGGAGAATAAGCTAATGTGTACCACAGCTAAAAAATGGAATCCGAGCATGGTACCCCAGTGACAATAAAGGAATTTGATTCGAGAGTTCAGGCAGACGGTTCCCGAGTCCGATACAGGACACCTGATGAAGGCCGAAGGGCAGAACGGCCGATACGTTGTGAGCATGGCAGCCAAGATGAGGAAGTCAGTCCGCACACTGAAATTCATGATGAAAACACCTCATCTCAGAAATAGAGACACTTACTGCTATATATATAAAGATATATATATATATATATATATATATATAAATATATATATAAATATAAATGATAATATACTTATTTTTGACTACAAAATTTATTTTTAATTGTAATTTTGTCGTCAAAATGAAATAAATTATCATTTATATTTATATTTCCGCTCTATATTTTTATTGAGCACTCTCATAAACCCGGTTCAATTCCCCTGGAGTTATACCCTGTGAGTTTATACCATACTCGGATCATATATATATATATATATATATATATATATATATTTATATATATCATGTCTTTTTAATTGTGTCTTCAACATGACGCTTTTCCGCTTTGCATGTGTGAAAATACAAACGCTGTTATTAACACCAGTAAACAATAAAAATGCATAATTTATATACATACATACACATTATATGTGAACACGCGATATATATATATATATATATATATATATATATATATATATATATATATATATATATATATATATATATATGTATATACATATATATGAAGTTTCCGTAGTTTTGTTGTTCCATCTTTGCGAGTACTTTCGACTTGATATCCTCAAATCATCTTCAGGCGTGTTAGTGTGAAAAAAGAATATGTATTTATAGAATGTAAAGAGAGGAAAAGAGTATGTCTTTACTTTTTATTTCATTTATTTATTCTATTTATTCATTTTTTTTTTTTAATTAATTTATTTATTTATATTTATTTTTTATTTCATTTTTATTCTTTAATTCATACATGGTTGTTTATACATCTGAGGAGACCTAATTAAGGGGTCGAAATAAGTTATAATGAATACAACCTTAATGTGTGTATAGTTTTTTCTTTTTTATAATTCTGTTTTGCTCTGTTTAAATTACATTGAGCTCTGTTATTCAGATTCTCAACACAAAATCGAAATCTACACACTATATATATATATATATATATATATATATTAGTATTTCATTTATACACATCAAATTATGTTTTGAGTTTTTTAAGCAAAAATAATGTTTTCTAAATGAGGGTACGTTCCTTAGGGCTAATACGGCTCATGCTTGCTTCGGAAGGGGTCCTTTACTCATTCTAAAAAAAAAAAAAAAATCAATAAATAAAAAAGTTATAAATTTTTAAAAATAGGACCCTTATTTTTGCCCACATGATATGCGAGACTTTTTTTCAAATAAATGAAACATATTTTTTTTATTTTAATCAAATATATTTCAGTATACCTGCCTTTTACAGTAGAAATACATATTCTTCTATTTCCTCGTTGAGATCTGTCTATTACTGACGCTGACGAAACGACGAATTCCAATGAGTATTCTTGTTGCAAACAGAGTGATAGTTTTAATGTCCGGATCACTATTCAATGGAGAAGACATGTATGCCGAAATATATTTGATTAAAATAAAAAAACAAAAATGTTTCATTCATTTGAAAAAAAGAATCTAGCATCTTATATTTTTGTTTTTACAATCCGATTTCATATTTTTACTAAAGGATTGTAGCCCTACTATTATATATATATATATATATATATATATATATATATATATATATATATATATATATATATATATATATATATATATATATAGTAAGCAATGAAAATATATATGGCAATCAAGCTACAAAGAGGCTCCTGTGTTTCATCCCCGGGGGGAATCGTCAGGCTAAATGCATGGAGTTATTTTTGTCAGGTGTTTTTATATACATGGCTTGCTAGTTAACCAATCAGATTCTTTGTTGTTCCCTCAGCCAATCGTTGGGCTTCCCGCGAACAAAGGCTTCACGCGAACAAAGGCTTTGTTGGTGACGCTCCTATGTCTACTCTATTGTTTGTTAACAATGGCTTTTCCTATATCCTGTTTCCTTTGTTTTGTCAATACAGTAGGCGAATTTATTTTAACACGTGGTTTCTTGTATTTCTATTTTAGGTTTTAAATGTTAACTTGATTACCATATATATTTTCATTGCTTACTACCTAGCTCTACTTACGTATCGAGCACTGTTGAAGTAAATACTCAAAACTGATACATAAAAAATTATATCTCCTTATAATATTTTATGTGGATACATGAAGTACTAATATATATATATATATATATATATATATATATATATATATATATATATATCGACTATGAATCAGTGGCGATTTGTGATCGGGGTTCGCGCCCGCCGACCGTTGATAATTAGTTCCTACACTGAAGATTGCGTCGGCATGATAAATCGATGTCTGTAGGTATTAAAATATTTAATAAATATTATTATATATATATATATATATATATATATATATATATATATATATATATATATATATATAAATCTATCATTGGACATTTTACCACCGGACATTTTTTCTAACTGGACATATTTTGCATTTTGACAACTTTTACACACACTCACATCCTCTTTTTTATAATTTGCTCAAATGTTTCAACTTATGACTTTTGCCTATGTATGTACTTCCTCTGATGATAAGATTCCATTCTTTGAAAAGACTGGCTCAAGGAAAGATAAAAAAATATTTTATTGAATACATCTTGCATTGAACAAGTGAAGATGTAATAGATTTGTCATTCTTACCTTTGTTATTTCTCTGTTTTCATTTATCTATATTTATATAAATCTCTCTCTCTCTCTCTTTATCTCTCTCTCTCTATATATATATATATATTTATGATATATATATATATATAAATTTCTCTCCCTCTCTCTCTATCTCTCTCTCTTTCTATATATATATATATATATATATATATATATATATATTTATACAATATATATATATATAT
>OY744533.1:8355992-8405992 GCA_963556195.1 Sepiola atlantica | reverse complement strand
ACTTAGACAAGGATCGAACCTTCGATATTGATGTTTATAGGTTAGGGCGACTAATAATGCAATTTTATGCATCTTAAACACTTAGGAAGTGAGACAATCGAAATAATAGTAAGCAGAAAAACAATGAATGTTGCAGTCATCAATAAAAAATAATTACATAAAAATACATTAAATATTTAGATGATAAAAATCGTACATATTTCTAGACAAGCGTCTTGGTCCAGTGGTAAAGACGCTGGACTATAGACATCAATATCGAAGGTTCGATCCCTGTTTAAGCTATGCTGTAAGCAAGAAACAATTTACAAAATTTTATTTCAAAATCGCAAGCGTGACACACCAACGACATGTGTCTTTCAAACTTAAGCGTTGTAGATTTAAGAAACATCTTGAGTAATAATAATAACAATAATTTAGTCTTCGTTTTCTATAATAATTTGCGGCCATACAAACTGCGCGTTTAGCGCTGGAGATGCCATTAGATATCAAAGCCTCACTGATCGACGGACCGACGAAGCCTCTGATAGAGACGCTTAGTTGCATCTTAAACACAGTAAAGAAATGAACTAGAACTTTAAACACACCAAGAAAATTAGAAATAGGTGTACCGAGAAACACTCACACAGCTACAAAAAAAAATGAGAGATAGAGTGGATAAACTAGATAGATAGAAAGGTTGAGAGAGATAGAGACAGCAGTAGCCAATCGAGATTCGGGATATCTGATTTGTTGTAGGTAGATTTGGCGCGGAAAGGTCAGAGCAGCATCACCCAATCTCGAGTGCCCTCCGTTTCCATGGCAACGTCGGTGAGAAAAAATACATTGCCCTTTGCTGCACCTATTTGCCTAGCGGTGCTGTTAGATAATTTTGCTCTGAGTCTTTTGTTCGATCGACCCAAACTACCGTGTAAAGAAACAAACCAAGTGTATTAATCAAAAGTCTAGTTGCAAGTTGGGGTCGCTGTGTATGTGTGTCAGTGGTGTCTAAGTTTCGATAAGTATGCAATACTTACTGACCCCATCGGCGGTGTTCGGGAATGTACTAGGATAGCTTTATACTTCCAGATCCCCCCCCCAAAAAAAAAAAATTCGTGACCGATACACAAAATATATTTTTTCACTAATTCTTGTTGAAACTTAATGTACACCCCCTGACAACCTGTAGTGTGCTGTCAGGAATCCATCAATGCTTCAATAATAAATAATTAATATTTGTTTATAAAATATTATTATATAGCCCCCTTTACTAAGGCCGGGCATTCTGAGTGAGTTTCAGAACAAGCAGTACCACTAGCTTCATTGCGAGATCCAAAACAGTTTTTTTCTTGTTGTTGTTGATCACTCTTCGCTGCTTGTTGTAAATACCCGCCTACTTGGCATTTACAAAGTTAAATTCCTCCTAACATCCTAGCTAATTTGTGGTGGCCAGCGTGTAACGCTTTTGACTGCGAATCAGTGGCGATTTGTGATCGGAGTCCGCGCCCACCGACCGTCGGGAATTAATTCGCGCACTGAAGATTGCGCAAGCATGAAAAATCAATGTCAGTTGGTGATAAATAATTAATATTTATTTATAAAATATTATTATGTATATATATATAGATTTTAAATATAATACAATATTTAGATGTTAGTATATATATGCCTGTCCGTCTGTACTTCTCTCCCTCGTGTGTTTACGTAACATTCCCGAACTCTGTCGACGCGAAGTTGACGGAAGCTGGTTCATGTTCGATAGAAGTACCATATATATATATATATATATATATATATATATATATATATATATATATATATATATAATCCGAGTATGGTATAGATCCACAGGGTATACACCCAGGGGAGTTGAACCGAGTTTATGAGAGTGCTCAATAAAAATATCGAGCAGAAATATAAATGATAATTTATTTGTAGTCAAAATGAAATAAATTATCATTTATATATATATATATATATATATATATATATATATATATATATATATATATATATATATATATATGGGAAGAGAAGGATGAAGGTAATCCGACGTAATGGGAAAATGAAAAAGGAAAACCAACAAATGGATGTTTTTTTATGTGTACATCAACGTTTCGTCTTTATTTGTCAGACTTCATCAGGATTATAATATAAAGAAAAATGTCATGCAAGTACAAACACATATAGGGTTGACATATAGGGAAAAAGAAAGAAAATAGTAGCCACTACTGGAGAAAACAGTAGGGTGGACGTCCGTGCTTGGTGGAGTCAATGATAAGGAATGAAAAATGAATGTTTATGAAAATGAGTAGGGAAGAAGTGGAAAGATGGGGGTGAGCAAGGATACTGTGGCTGGTAGTAAGAGAAAAGGGTGGGGGGATTAGCAGGAATAATGTGGAGTGCAATTAGTGAGGGGTTGGAGGGGTGGAGGAGAGGGGGAAGGAGGTATTTGAACAGGTGGCTGCGGTCAAGACTGAAGGGGAAAAATAAGTTAGAATGTTTGTGTGGGGGGTGTATGGATAGAAATGGATGGTAGGTAGAGAAGGAGGTGGGCCTGTGATTTTGGTGGACGGGTGAAAGTTACTGTTTTAGAGAGGATTTTGAGAAAATGAGGGGATTTGAGAATGGGAGGTATGAAATAGTGAGGGTATGAAAGAAGTGGTTGAGAGGGGGAATGGGTGAGGGGGAGAGGGGAGATTTGTTGTGATAGTGTATGAAATATTTGAAATATTTGGAAAATGAGAAAGCTTCATCGGCTTGGTGTGTTAAAAATGTGAGGGAAAAAAGGAATGAGTTAGAAAAAGTAAAGATTCATGGAGAAAGAGGATGAGTGTGAGTCAGTAGGAGAGTGTCATTAAGGTCAGAGATAAAAATAAATGTTATCTATGATCTGGCATGAGTTTTTGTTCAGTAAGGATGATTTTGCTTATCAAGGGTGATAGGTTAAAGAAGCCATTTCGTGGCTTGATGGTGGTGGAGGCGGTGATGAGTGCAGTTTCCAACTATCTTCGCCGAGATTTGTTGTGGATGTATTTTGTGATTTCGGCTTGTTCAAATTTGAAGGCATGACCATGTTCTAGTGCATGGGAGATAAGTGCACTGAGAGGGTTGTTTTTGTTATATATATATATATATATATATATATATATATATATATATATATATATATATATATATATATATATATATGTGTATGTGTGTGTATCGAGGCAGCATTTTTTCTTTAAGGCGCGTATTATAGTGGGAATAATGTCAATCAGGTAAAGACCTGGAGTGAGTTTATAGTTAATTTTGTCGAGAAAATTTAAATACGAAACTATATTTATTTAGAATAATAAACATCTAAGTATATTAGTGCTAGTTTTAAAATGAATATTGATGGGTCAGAAAATACTCTGGGCCTAAAAGAAAATTATGGCAGTTTCATCAGCCAATTCTCCTCCGAGATTAAGACTTTAATCCGGAAAATGGAAGGGATACATACAAAAATATCCAGACACGAGTTGTCAGTTATTTTTGATAATATATATATATATATATATATATATATATATATATATATTATTTCTGAAGATTAGGGCTTCCCTCGAAAATTAAAAAAATGATAATAAAAAGGACACACTCCAACCTAACACTACGGTCAACGATACACGGGTAAATAAATTTTTTTTTGAAATTTATTGACTTTTCAATATTGTCACTTTGTTTTTTACGATTCCACATGTCGTATATGTGTCACTTTAACAACGCATTGTTATCGCCTCCAAACAATTATTCTTATATATATATATATATATATATATATATATATATATATATATATATATATAACTTGAATGCGCATTAGATACTGTTTTAGGATGTCTAAGGTCTGTATGTACAGGGGTAAGTCAGGGCATCCTGGCATGAGGATAGTACCTCCACAAGTAAACCCCGACCAATTATTCAATATAACGTAGCATTCGAAGCACGACTAAGATCCGCTCAGCATGGCTACCCACACTGGCTCATACGAGGAATGGTGCACTTTCTTCAAGTGATGTTGTTTCTAGTTACATCACTAAGCTTGATACTCCACCAGACTAGATGATTTTTCTCCCGCAAGCCGGTAACATAGTTAACTGGTCAATTGGGGAGTGGAAAATTAATGTTCTAACTCGTTTATCTACGCAACGTTTGACAGGTAAAAGATAACTTTAATGGAATATTCAAATATATTTTTATCTCATATAGAGGTCAAGTGTTAGCCCCAGGAAAAGGGTCACTTTATTTCTAAGAACTTCTACTGAAGTAAAATAAAATTATATATATATATATATTTATATATATATATATATATATATATATATATATATATATATATATAACTTCTTTGTAATATAGTAGGAAAAATTCCAGCAGAGTGCTCGATTAATTAAGAATTAAAGTTAAAAATTAAGAGCATAATATTTATTTATTTTGGTACAGAAAAATTTGTACAACATTAGTACATGTCCTCTATGTGACGCTGAAAAATACCACATTTCAAGGGCCATCATTGATCCGAATACAGCCTGTTTGAATATCCGCGATGAAATCTTTAAGAGATGTATCCACAAGAGACAAGCATTAGTCATAAACTGGACTGACCGATTCACATAATGTCTAGCTACTCTCACCCCTACTTCCCATCATTACTTATATAAACTAATTAAAAATACGAAAAACACCTAATCAGCCTATATCCACATAAATTTCAAGAGCAAAAACTTCGACTTTCACAAAAATATTTAATGTATTTATCAGTAATAACTGATCTAAAAAATCCATTTAAACAACCTCAAACCTTCATTTTTCAACTAAGTTACCTCCCTTAGATCCAGCAATTTCTTTATTAATATTAAAATTACTCCTGACTGTCTAAAGGAATTTTAACACGATTTCAACTAACGGTTTTCCCTTTCAGAACGCACACCTTCTAACCCAAAAACAATAACGGCTATTGATACAAATTCATAAAATTGACTCACGGGAATTACATTTTTAAACTTTTTTAAATCTTTTTTTTTTATTTCTTATGTTTTAATTTCAAATTTTATTTTAATTTTAATTTTATTTTTATTTCATTTTTATTTTATTATATATTTTTTCCCTTTAAACTTATATTATTATATCTCTCCAAATCTCCTCCGGTTTTAAATCTCAACAGTTTCATTACACTAAATTTAAATTCAAACAAACATACACAACACACTGGGCAAATAACGCGTCCTAACGAGAGTGTCACGTGACTTCACATTTCCAAAACAGATGACAACAGAAGCTGAAGAGAGCCGGATGGCTAAGACTTTCTGATCTTGAAACCGCGGTACGAATGTTGTACTAATTTTTCTGTACCAAAATAAATAAATATATATATATATATATATATAATATATATATATATATAATATTAGACAGTCAAGTTATATATATATATATATAATATATATATATATATATATATATATATATATAATGAATGTCTAATATTTATTTATTTTAGTACAGAAAAATTAGTTCAACATTCGTACTGTCGATTTCAAGCACCGAAAGACTTAGCCATCTTGCTCACTTCAGCTTCTGTTGTAACAGAAAACCGTCGGTTTCAAGCACAGAAGGACTTACCCACCTGGCTCTCTTCAGCTTTTGTTACTGTTGTGAAGTTGTCCAACAGTAAATAATAAATAAAATAAGTCAAGTCGAGGGTTGGTTTTACAAGTGTATTAACAAAGTAAAAAGTGACTAGCACTTGGCTAGACAGTTACAAGACTGTGCTTTGTCTTCTCTGTCTCTGGTGACTCGCATTATTTATAGTGACAACCGGTGTTGTTTCTCCGGTGTAAGAACGGCCGGTGTAACAGTTACAACAGAAGCTGTCCTTCTGTTCTTGAAACCGACGGTGCGAATGTTGCACTAACTTTTCGGTAACAATATATATATATATATATATATATATATATATATATATATATATATATATATATATATATATATATATATATATATATAATAAGGATAAGCTATTGGCCTCTAACCCTGAATGTATGTGTTATCTTTGTATGTTTATTTATTTTTGTATTGATGGCATAATTGGTGATTTGCAAAAATATACATAGTTTGTATTTGTTGTAATATTTGGAGACGCTTATTCCTAAAAATAGGAGAATACATCATCCCTTTGAAAGCAGACAATTGTGTTCATCGGGATTTGGTAATTTCCTGCTGAGGATTGTATGCAGCGCCGACGTAAATTTCTGCGTTTTCAAGAGAGTGGTAGCCAATCCCACCCGCCGACAACCCTCCTCTACTTTGGGGGAAGAATCTAAATTAACGTTTACGAAGTGCGGGGAGATTGGTGGGTTAGTGCCGATCTGTAGGACTTAGTCGTTGTCATTTTCAGCAAGGGCCTGCGGACAGAATTTGATAACGTTGATGGTGTGCAAGTTTTACAAAAGATGAATGGCGGACGATTCAAGTGGATGAGGAAATGGAAAGAAATTAAAGTAGTGGAAGAAAAGAAAGGGAAGTAAGAAAGCAAGAGAGAGAGAGGAAGAAAGAGAGGAAGAAAGAGAGAAAGAAAAAGAGAAGAAGAAAGAGAGGAAGAAAGAAAGAAAGAAAGAAAGAGAGAAAGAAAGAGAGAAATAAAGAGAGAGAAAAAAGAGAAGAAATAGAAAAAAAGAGGAAGACGGAGATGAATAAAGAGAGAAAGAAAGAGAGGAAGAAAGAGAGGAAGAAAGAGAAGAAGAAAGAAAGAAAGAGAAGAAGGAAGAGAGAAAAAAGAGAGAAAGAAAGAGAGAAAGAAAGAGAGGAAGAAAGAGAGAAAGAAAGAGAGGAAGAAAAAGAGAAAGAGAAAGAGAGAAAGAAAGAAAGAAAGGAAGAGAGAAAGAAAGAGAAGAAGGAAGAGAGAAAGAAAGAGAGCAAGAAAGAGAAGAAGGAAGAGAGAAAGAAAGAGAGAAAAAAAGAGAAGAAGAACTAGAAAGAAAAAGAGGAAGACAGAGAGAAATAAAGAGAGAAAGAAAGAGAGGAAGAAAGAGAGAGAGAAACAGAAAAAGAAAGAGAGAAAGAAAGAGAGGAAAACAGAGAAGAAGCAAGAGAGAAAGAAAGAGAGGAAGAGAGAAAGAGAGAGAGAGGAAGAAAGAGAAAAAGGAGACCAGTTTAACAGAAAGGAAAAAAGAAAGAGACGAAAAGAGGAAAGAAACAAAGGGAATTAAAGCGACGTACAGACGGGGAGAAACGAAAGAAATAAAAAAGAAAAATCGAAAGAAAATTAATTAAAAAAATGAAGTGAAGAAATACGGAGGAAAAAAGGTTAAGAAAAAATAAAATAAAGACTAAATAAAAATGGAATAGAGAAAAAAAAAGAAGAAAAAAAAACAAAAAAAGAAAAAAAAGAAAAAAAAAAAGAAAAAAAAGAAAAAAAGATGTAGACGAAGAAAAACGAAAGAAATAAACAAAGCAAAACGAAAGAAACAGAATAGGAAAAAGTGAAGAATTACTAAGCCAACGAAGCCAACAAGCAGCAAAATCCCACCCCTTCACTGTAGAGGTTCTCATATACAGAAAACCTTCCTACTCTACTTGCTTATTCCTTCGAACTGCTCTACTTATAAATTTACTCCCTGCTTCCTATTTCCTAGACTTTACCGACATAAAAACATTTTGAATGTAATGTGAACAAACATCTCGCTGTGTTACATAGTCTTTATTTTCTCGAACCTTTTCTTCTTCGTAGTGGAGGGGTGTCGTCTCGATGTCTCGTGGTTGAGTTCTTTCTTCGCTTCTGTACTGCCGTGAACATCGCCGTCCGCTGTGTCTGCAACAAAACCTTCATAACACGATTCAGGAGGCGAACAATCTTTTAAATATTGATTAGTTTTATTCAGGCGTCAGTTTTCTGTCGCTCTTTGAGATGTTTCACTAACGTTAAGGGAGAGATAAAATTACTACTTTATCGTAGTTAATTCCTAGCTTAAGTCCTTAGCCATTCGAGGAGGGGAGAAGGAATATCATATCTGTATTCTCTTAAGGAAATAAATTCCCCTTTTCATTTCGGACTACATAGAGAAATAGGTATGTTAAGCTTGCTTCCAAAAACCAGACTGGCAAAACTACGTTTTCCACACAAAAGCCCGTGACGTTATAGAACCCCATATGCGCAGGTGCACCTTGACCCTTGACCTAGGGTCTCGTCAACGTGGTGGCCCTGTCAACGCTTGTGAGCTCCGACTGTGAGAACAGTTCTATTTTGCACTGGGTTGTAAGGGTTCACCCGCACTAAATCGCGCAAGCCAAACCCAACGATTCCCTACACATACGTCCACTTCAACATGCGTCCGGCCTCACAGGGCCATTATCCAACAGCTGCACAACTCCCACTTAGGATTATCTTATAAATCCGGACCCTAATTCAGATTAGCCCCTTACGTCTTGTGTCTTGTTTCGGGTGAGTTTAAGTTAAAAAATAGGATTGGAGAAATATTAGCGGAAAAAGACGGAAGATCATATAAAAAAGATAGAAATTACAATAATAGAGTTAAAAAGAAGAAAAGAGAAAGAAAATATGAAACGAAAAAATATGAAAAAAACCTAATAATTTTTAAAAATGTAGACAAAATAAAAGAACAGAAAAAGACTAAACATGGCAGCAGGAAATGGGAGGAGAAACATGAAATAATGGAAATATCATTGAAATAAAAGGAAAATACATGCAACAAATAGTTATTGGAAATAATGAGTTTTTCAGTTTACACGAATAAAAGAAAAATAAGATTTCAAAATCAATCTAAAGAAAACAACAGTTAAGAAAGAATAACAACCAAAGAAAATAATCGAAGTTGAAACAAAAGAAAAGACAAAAAAAAATTATGCAGAAAAGAAAAAAAACGAATAAATATTTTCGGAATTTATTTAAAAAATGGGCATATCTTATTTTCATTAAAAACGCTCAGTGAAAATAAATCTTTCTCAGATTCGTCTTGATTCAAATTGTTATTAAAGCACGGTTAAAATGTTTTCGGCAGACGAATGCACTGATGAAAGCAATAAGCTTGACACGCTAGCGTCTGTAGGTATTATTAATTTAATATTTATTTATAAATATATATATATATATATATATATGATTAGTTTAATTCCAATGACCAAAATTTAGTCTTTACCCATATTATTCATTTTTGCGATTGTTTAGCAACGTAACATAGCTACAATTGAACGCAATCACACACTGCTCTTCAGAAGCCACACCACAAGCATTTATAAAGAGGCAGAAAGTTTATGGAAAAAAACAGAAAGCACAAAATACTAACATGTGACACACTCATCCCGATAATAGGTGACATAATTCAAATTTCTCTCTCTCTCTCTCTCTCATCCATAGACATACAGTTTCGCTGTATTACTACCAGTCACTGTGACTAGGCTAGCCCAGGTATCAAACCTACAACTATCTAGTTAATAGTCAGATGTTGTAACCGCCTGCTTACGGGACGGGTGTCGCTGGTAAATTATATCTTATTGATTTTATATAAACATTAAACGCACTAGACAGTGCTTAATTTGTTTATTTACAAAGAGCTTAGCATTACGGTAAATAGAAGCAGGCAGTATCATTAACGAAAGTGGGAGGTGACGGTGGTTGAGTTGATAACGACACGGAATCAAGACCTGGGTGTTCCAAGTTCGAATCCAGTCGGTTCCACAGTACTACTTTCACTTAGCTATGTTGGCAACCTTCTCGTGGTCCTTCCCGTAAGTACGCGATGTATTTCCAGAAAGATGTTTAACTAAAAAATATCGGGGAAACTAATGGCAACACCAGAATCATCTGATTCACACGAATGAAGAAGATTAACAAAAGTGCTCAACCTGAGAGGATAATATGGTCATCTAGGTAAAAAATAAATTGGAGAAATATTAGGGGAAAAAGAAGGAAGACAATCTAAAGAAAGATAGAAATTACAAGTAGTACGTCTTGTTATTCGGTCTTTCTTTAGCAAATATTGTGGGGATGGACCACCCTATAGAAAACAAAACAATAGAATAGGAAATAGGAAGTAAAATCAACATAACCTTTGTTTGTGAGAATCCCAAAGATTGGCTAAGATAATAAAAAAGAATCTGATTAGTTACCTAGCTAGACTAAACATTGTGTATATATAAAAACACCCGGCAACACAAACTCCATGTATTTTAGCCTGACGATTTATAGGGATAGCACGCGGAAGCCTCTGTGTAGCTTAATTGCCATAAATGTATTTTCATAACTTACTCCCTAACTCTACTCACGTATTGAGCACTGTTGAAGTAAATACTGAAAATTGATAGATAAAAGATTATATCCCATTATATATTAATGTCAATTAAGCTACACAGAGGCTTCCGCGTTTCATCCCTATAACGAATCGTCAGGAAAAAGGTATGGAGTTTGTGTAGCCGGGTGTTTTTATGTATAGGAATAAAAAATTAAACCAAATCACAAGATTGAGAATGGAGAAAGTGGGTGAGCGATCATCGAGAATGCAATCATAATCTCAACAGAGAGAGAACGAAAAAGGGGGCGAGGGGAAAGAAAAGGAAGAGAAAGTGAGAGAGAGAGAGAGAGAGAGAGAAAGAGGACAAAGAAAATCGAAAGGTGGCTGTAGAAAGAAACTTTCATTGGCAAAACGATTTTGCGGGAAACGTTTGCCTTCGGGCTACAGTTTGCAAGTTTGCTCGCTGGATCATTTGCTATGTTCATTGTGTCGTTTGCGAAAGGGTTACCCAGTGCCATGACCCCGCATAACATGTTATATTCAGTCCAATCATGCAGTCTTGCCTTGTGGTTGGGTTAGAGTACATGTATACTACCGCTCGTAAATATATCACAGTCGAGCCGAGAAGATTACCATTATTCCAAAATATAATCTATACTAATATAAGACGCACGGGTTTGTCTCTCTGCGTGCTAACGTATTAAGGTTAACTAGATTTCATCTGTTTCATTAGAAATAAACCCCCTTTTTAGTTATATAACACTGACGTACAATACCTATTGACGACGTGTCATTTATTAGTTTTGTGTGCCTGTTTTACGGCATGTCAAGCCTTTTGGGCTTATTAAATACCAAGAGAACATAATTCATTAGACGGAATTTTAATGAACAGAGATTATGTAGCGGCATATTTTTTTGATCCAGGTATTACTAAGTTAGGGTTAGCTTAGGTTTTGGTTAGGGTTTATTGAGGGATAGTTTAGGGTTAGTTTAGGGTTAGGGTTAAAAAACAGTTTGTCCGGTTCAAAAACTGTACCAGTACCAGTGATTCTTTCCAACGGCTTCGCGTCTGTGAAACGCATTACCACAGGACTGCTTATCTGCAGATTACAACATTTTCTTTTAATGCCATGTCCGTAAATACTAATGATAAACCGCCCTAATAACTATTCAAATTTAGTTCATTACATTAATCATTTACAATGTATCAGATAATTCTTTCATTTTTCAATTGACAACTATTCCATCTCGTTAACCTTTATCCTCGAGTGGCATCTGGCCTTGATAAATAGTGAATCGTTAGTAACAACGTAGAAAGGATTCATTAATTGTTTTACTTGTCTTTTTTACGGCATATCAACCGTTTCAATATATTTAATGTTGAAACAAATTATTATTTACAACGATACAATCATTGGTTTCGCAAAGACTTGTGGCATAAGCGATATAAGTGCTTCTTCTTTGTCTTTCGTGTGAATCATATGATTCTGGTCTTGTTTTTCTAGTTAGACATCTTTCTGTAAAGACATCGGGTACTTACGGGAAAGACCACAAGAAGGTTGCCAACATCCCTAAGTGAAAGTGGTACTGTGTAACCGACAGGATTAGAACTTGGAACACTCAGGTCTTCAGTCCGTGCCGTTACCCACTTAACCACCGTCATTTCCAATATAAGTGCTAAGTAATAATCAGTTCTGAGCAGGTTCAATCCTTAGTGCGGGCGATACTGATAACATAATTTCGAATTACTTAAGACTATCCCTTGGATCAAATAAATTATTCCGTTTGAAATTTTCGTGCAGATTCTTAAGTTCAGTAGAAAGCTTCGACAAGGTGCACCTGAAGAAGGTCAGAAGTTACATCGGCCGAAACGTTGTGAGAATTACATCCAAGCTAAGAACAGTACTCCGAATAATAAAAATAAGACAACTTATTTTTAAAACTTCTGTAACATCATTTTTTTTTTTTACATGTAATTAGATTTTTTTTCGTTTATAATGTTTAACATTAAAGAAAGAAATTTAACGTAGCAAAGCGAGACGGACTTCGTCGATTCCCACAGCTTCTCCATCGTTTCTTCGTCGACAGAAACTACGGTTCGTCTCCCTGAAGTAGTTGGTGACGTCTCGTTGTAAAAAGTTGTTAAGGTGGTCGTAGTTCTGACATAGAAATTACAAAAATATTCATAATCAATTTAAGTTCGGAGACTTTTACGCTAATGAATTTGTAATTTAAATTAGTAGTCAATTAAAATAAGATTTCAAAAAATAATGGAATTTAATTATAAAACTCTTATGCGCACAGAAAGAAGGGCAAATTGTCAGACGTGCCGGGCGGAGATTAATGATTTTATGGAAAAGTAAAACTATTAAAACGCCAAATATATGGTTGATAATAGTAGTAGTAGTAGTAGTAGTAGTAGTAGTAATGATGATGATGATGATGATGATGATGATGATGATGATGATGATGATGATAAATAAGGGCTTATTTTCCACACCACATTCGTATTACACATTTTTATTTTAGTCGGCCATGTTTCACCCAGAAGTTGAACATAAATATGTTTTACATTCTATACATACAGACTATTTCTAAGTAATGTACTTGTGTTTATAACTTTTTTATTTCTCTTAAACCAACCTGAGGAAATCTTTTCTTGATGAAGACGAAACGTTGATGACTTTACTGATAATTTAGTTTCTCCTTCTTCCATTCATACATATATATATATATATATATATATATATATATATATATATAAGGCACATATTTACTACCAGGTGGATTGGGCACATTTTACATTGCTACTTCATGTTTTTATTTTAGAAGGGTTTTACGTTTATCGCAGCAGCTGGTTATCATTTCTTCTGTCGCTTGCCTATATAAGCATACAACTATTTAATTCTAACACTTAACACCTGAATCTGATGAGGCCTTTTGTAGAGTTCCTTCTTTTCATGAGATAAATGCTTAATTTATAATTAAAATGAAAATCCATTTTTTTTTTACATATTAATTGTCGATATATTTGGCAAGAAATCGGCGTTACTCTCGCAAATATTTAGATGATAAATGTTGTCAAATTATTTTGAAGTGACAGAGAGAAAACCATAATAATATTAACGAGAGAAACAATTGAAATAACACGTTACTAAGCAAAATGATAAACGACGGATGAGGAAAGATTGAAAATAAGAGAATCGAGACGAAGAAATTAATGTTCTTTTTATATATTAGATCAGTGGTTCTTAACCTGTGCGGAATTCCCCACTGGTGGGGAATGGCGGAGTTGCCAAGTGGGGAATGACCGGTTGGACAGAAGAACCACGAGTTTCAGCACTATTTTCCGGACTTCAAAAGCGACAACCCAACGATGGAGTTCACGAGGGATCCCTTCAGCTTTCGAGTTGACAACTTCCCGAAGGAAGACGAAGATATCGAAGACAAGTTTCTTGACCTGGTGCATGACTCCGCAGCAAAGACTGTTTTTGCGGAGAAAAGCCTGAACACATTCTGGGCCACTATGCATGGTTCGTATCCTCGCGTTGCTGTGGCGGCGCTCACACTACTGGTTGCATTTCCCTCGACGTACCTGTGCGAATCAGCGTTTTCGAGCATGGTTGAGATCAAAAACAAATCGCGAAACTGCCTGATTGACCTTGAAACTGATTTGCGCTGCGCTATTTCAAAGGTGGAACCGAGCATTGAGGCACTCGTCAAGGCAAAACAAATGCAAAAGTCTCATTAACCTGCATGCGTCTAGTGCTAGTGTTACATTTTTTGTATGCTTTTTATAGGCCAAATATATTTAGAAAAAACATAACGAATCTTTTCGTATGAATTTATTTCCATGTGATAACTCTGGTGGGAATGGAGAGCTGGCTCACTAAATAGTGAGGAATTGGAGAAAAAAGGTTAATAACTACTGTATTAGATAATGCCACGAATTCAAGTTCTATTTCTAGTACATCATTCTATAAGTTCTCTTCGGATTTGAATTCTTCAAAATGTAAGTGGGAATGTTCCGGATTTTGTTTCAAATAAAGATTGATAATTTGAATCATTTGGATCATTCAAACTACTGTTCTCATCTTGGTTGTTATTTTTACAACGTTTCAGCCGATGAACCTCCGACCATCGTCAGGTGCATGTGTCGAACTCGGAAATCTTATTTATAGATAAAAGTTCTAAGTATAAAACCAGTTCTAAGTGACAGTCTCCTAGAGGTTGAAGGTTCAATCCTCAATACGGGCGATACTACGAATGTAATTAAAAATTACTTTAGACTTCTACCCATTGATGGCTGACAGAACGAGAACAAACTACCCCCGCGAGTTAAATAAAGGGTCCTGTACACAATTCCGTACAGATTCCAAAGTCCTACAGAAAAATTCCCGAGTTCAACAATACGTAAGGTAATATGACCATTTTTTTTTCGGAATTTTTTTGATAAGGATTGATAATTTAGATTATTTGGATTATTCGAACTACTGTTCTCATCTTGGATGTTATTCTTACAAATGTTCATTACATTCGATTAAGGATACACCGGAAGAATGTTGAAGGTTACATCGGCCGAAACGTTGTGAGTACAAATTGTAAGTATAAAAATAAAATATAATATGTAAATGGTTTTACAATTACATACTTTAATTCATGTTGGATCTTCACAAATGCCCACATATATATATATATATATATATATATATATATATATATATATACTACTCAGATAAATATATTTAAAAACATTTGGAATGCAAGTTAAAATTTAAAATTCAAAATATATTGTATTAATGTGGAGCTGGATGAGAGTAGACCAAACCACATACAAAATTACAGACATATGCATACATGTACATACATACATGTACATACACAGAATATACAAGCCGACAAACATATATATATATATATATATATATATATATATATATATAAATTATATATATATATATACACATGTATATATAATTTATACACCGTTTAGATAAGTATTTACCATTTATACACCATTTATAAAATTTATATATAATTTATACACCATATATATATATAATTTATGCACAATATATATATAATTTATACACCATCCACTATGACTATGCAATCCCTGCAGCTACATATCTAGAAAACAGAGCTGTTAAACCTGACATCGTAATATGGGACAAAATGGAGAAAGTAGCAACCCTAGTTGAAGTCAGTGTCCGTAATGGTGAAGGATTAAACAGAGCTGAAAGGGATAATATTACGAAATACCAAGGTCTTATGTACGACATGAAAAGAAACTGGGATCTTAGGAAAATCTCAATCATACCAGTAATTATAGGAGCAACAGGACTAATGAAGAAGAATTTCAAGAGCTATCTGGCGAGTATACCCGGTGAACCAAGTGCAAGAGAAATACAAACAATTGCACTTAAAGGGACGGTTAGAATCTTAAAACGATCTCTAGGCTGGAGTGTCTGAAATAGCCGGTGAATGTCTGGCAATCCGGTAGGATGCCCCATCTCCAGCAAAAACAGAAAGATAAGAAAAATAAACAAGGGAGAAATATGTAAACATATATGAATATATATATATATATATATATATATATATATATATATATATATATATATATATATATTCATATATGTATATATATATATATATATATATATATATATATATATATATATATATATATATATATATATATATATATACATACATTAAGCTGCACACTTCATCTGAACGCGCACATTCACATACATGAAACTATACACACCCGCGAAGCGTACACACATAGATACGTGCTCCTTAATATGTACGGGCATACATATCTGTCCGTATTAATCCGGAGAAAAAAGATTCTCATCAGCTATATCACTTGGAGTAAAACTGTTTACCTCCTTTTCTGAACAGTGCGCAAGAGAGGTAAGTGAAAGAGTGATGATGATGATGAAAATGAAAATGATGATGATGATGCTGATGCTGATGCTGATGCTGATGATGATGATGGTGGTGATGATAATGATGATGCTGTTGCTGCTGATAATGATGATGATCATGGTAATAATGATGCTGCTGCTTCTGCTGCTGATGCTGCTTCTACTGCTGCTGCTGCTGATGATGCTGCTGCTGATGATGAGGATGATGAGGATGATGATGATGATGATGATGATGATGATGATGCTGTTGCTGCTGATAATAATGATGATGATCATGGTAATGATGATGCTGATGCTGATGCTGCTGATTATGTTGTTGTTGATGATGATGATGATGATGATGATGATGATGATTATGATGATGATGATTATGATGATGATGCTGCTGATGCTGATGATGCTGATGCTGATGATGCTGATGCTGCTTCTGATAATGATGCTGCTGCTGCTGCTGCTGCTGCTGCTGCTGATGATGATGATGATGATGATGATGATGATGATGATGATGATGATGATGATGATGATGATGATGATTATGATGTTAGCCTCTAACAAGAAAGTCGATGTAAAATCTGATTCAACAAATGCGTAATGAAAATAGCGAATCGCGTTTAATAGTAGTCATCCGTTCATGGAGTCAATTTATTTCATTTATCAAAGCGACGAAACGCATAGTTGGGCGTACGTTCATCTTCAGTTTCTTGGCGGCAACTTGCGGCCACACTCGAAGGCCAACTATAATTCAACGTCAAAGAGCCAGTTACAGAAGTGCGATGGCCACGTGTAAAAAGGCGAAAAGAAAATTGTGAGTTCGAATTGAAAAGAAAAAAAACAAGTGTACATATATAAAAACGATGAGTGTGAAGAACGGAAATAGTTGTAACGGTGACAGCTTTACTGAAGATGCAATTGAATTTCATGTAAATGTGTTCGCCGATTTTGTGCGTTGATGCGCACAAAGTGTCGCCATTTTGTTTTTTTTCTTTTTCCCGCTTTTTTACAGCGATCAGTTTATCTCCGTTTTCCAACGTAACAATGGGGAAAGCTTCATTGTGTACGTCTATTTTATAGAACGGTCAGGTCTCCTTAATGTTCGACAAAATGCCTTACGTTTTACGTTTGCTGGTGTGAGTAGAATGGAAGTGTTTTAGCAGGAAATTTAGCCAATATATTATTCCCGGCGATAAGTTGTGTCTTATCGACAAAGAACATGTATAGATAAAGCGCTATTCAGTCATCCTTTATTTTCAAAACTAGCTAGAAACAAAGTGTAGTATCTGTTCAGATGCTTCACTTAGTCTATTCTCGATCAGTGATGGAGAAGTCATTCTAAACTAAGGCAATTTTTTTTGTTCCAATCAAGAGTGCCATTTTAGGGAGCTAAATTATCCCCACATTAAAAACCGACCTTGTGTCTGACTCTGGGGTAGGGCAAGTAAATAGGAACGTGCCAGTAAACGTCAGCTGAACAATCGCATTTTTTATATAAAAATCTAATAATCAGGACAGAAGCTGGTGATACCAGATCAGGCTGCCCTGTGGCTCCCTGAGCCGAAATTCACCTACATTGACGTTTTTTTTTTTTTTTTTTTTTTTTTTGTAAAACTTAATTATGTTCTACAAAACCAAAAACAAAAACAACAGCCCCTCTCCCTTTCTCCCTCCCCTTTTTAATTTTATTTTTAGAACTTGAAGCATAAATCTTTTACTATAATGACCGGATTCGGCATTAGATGGCCCGAAAAGGGTTGATATGCCGTAAAACAAAACTACCAAACCAAAAACGATGATTAAACATTTGAAGATATAAAGAACTTGAAGCATGGAGACTTTTACTATAATGACCGGATTCGGCATTGAGTAGCCCGAAAAGGGTTGATATGCCGTAGAACAAAACTACCAAACCAAAAACGATGATTAAACATTTGAAGATATAAAGAACTTGAAGCATAAAAACTTTTACTATAATGACCAGATTCGGCATTAAATAACCCAAAAAGGGTTGATATGCCGTAAAACAAAACTACCAAACCATACCATACCAATCAGGACAGAAGTGGTTGCTATGTATAACTTTAAAAAATATACTTAAGAGAACAATACCCGTCCCAGGACGTGTAAAATAACATTCATTTATAAAAAAGTGTTGCACTATTTATATGCCTTGTTACAAAGACTAAAATCAATATATGAAGAGTTCCAATGCAAAACGCGATAAACGCCATTTTCAAAATTACGAACTTATCATTACAAAAGGCATTGCATTTCAACATTCTACCACACACTAAAATCATGTTTTCCATTATGTGATATCTGTATAATTTTCCTTTCTTTTCAATTGCAATAAGCTTTTATTCAGGGTCTAGAATTGATACGTTCGTTGTTTTATTGTTTACTTTTTAATTTAATGAAATTGGATTTATCGCGTTTTGCATTCGAAGTCTTCATACAAATATATAATAGTACTAACCCTTATGAGTGAGATGATTATTCAAATTCACATAAAAAGCATTACATTATTTTAATTTTAGAAAATGGCTAAAATTTTTGTGCGGAAAGAAGATCAGAACAAAATCGGTGTCAAAAGCTGGAACAAAAAAGCTGGAGAAAGAAGAGAATTTTAAAAAGACGGTGGAGAAACACGCATAGAACGTTTTCCGCATTGTTCCAGGAAGTCGTTGGCGATTTAAATTCCGCAACGCTGGATGGCATCACAGAAAAAAATCGCATTACGTTAAGCATTTGAAAATGTTATCACTGGCTTCATAATTATAAAGTAGCTAATAGCTACATTGGTTTTACAAGCACTACCCTATCCCGCCGCCTCACCATGCATCTAATACGCTTATAAACATATCGATCAACAGCTATTATAAACTGAGATATTATCAGGCAGAGTTAGAAGCCGATCTTTAGCTTAACACTTCCTGATGAGATCTCAGTTTATAATAGCTGTTGATCGATAACACCGACATGCCAGTGTCGCAGATTCTGTACATGTCTGTGTAAATAAAAATAATTATATATATATATATATAAAAGCTCTATTTGATATTGAGCACTTTTTATAAACCCGGTTGGAATTCTGTGGATGTTTTACCTGGATTATATATATATATATATATATATATATATATATATATATATGTGCGTGTGTGTGTGTCCGATGTTTAACTGAAAATATAAGGAAGATGACAATCATTAAAAGATGTTCGTAGGTTGCCACGCTATGAGCACGTGTGTGATAAAGTATAATATGGCCAACTAGTCGCCATTAACGAACGCTAATATTGACTAAATAACCTCCAATTTATTTATATTTTTGTTCTTCGAAGAGGAGGTGGAGTCGGATTTTATGTTCCATTATAAAAACCGAAATAAGGAGAGAAAAAAATTAACAACAGACGGATGTTCTTAAGATGCGTCCATCAGATCTGCGCGTTTATCGATGAAAATGATATTTCAAACAATATAAGCGCGACAGAGCCTCTAATAAAAATGCGTGGACGCATACAAAAAAAGGTTATTTTACATTTAAACGCGACAGAACTCATTATAAAGATGATTGGACGCCTATAAACATAGCTGGCAAATCGTAGCGTGACCACCCGACGGACATAGCCTGTTTTAGAGATGCGACGCCCTATTTTAAAATTTTATTTGAAATTTTAGCTTCATGCAGCAGCGAAAAGTTAATAATTTCTCGTACCTTTTCTTCTTCGTCGTGGAGGGATGTCGTCTCGATGTCGTCTAGTGGTTGAGTGCTTTCTTTGTTTCTGTACTGCCGTGAACATCGCCGTTCGCTGTGTCTGTAACAAAACTTTTATAACACGATTCACGAGACAAACAATCTTTTAAACTTTGATTAGTTTTATTCAGGCGTCAGTTAACCGTCGCTCTTGGAGATTTTTCACCAATGTTAAGGGAGAGATAAAATTACTACTTTATCGTAGTTTATTCCTTGCTTAAGTCTTTAGCCATTCGAGGAGGGGGGGAAGAAGGAATCTCATGTCTGTATTCTCTTTTCATTTCGGACTATATAGAGAAATACGTCTGTTCGGCTTGCTTCCAAAAAACAGACTGGCAAAACTCTGTTTCCTACACAAAAGCCCGTGACGTCACAAAACCCCTATGCGCAGGTGCACCTTTACCCTTGACATGAGGTCTCGTCAACGTGGTTGCCCTGTCAACGCTTGTGAGCTCCTACTGTGAAAACAGCCCTATTTTGCACTCGAGTGTACGGGTTCACTCGCACTAAATCGCGCAAGCCAAACAAAACGATCCCCCACACATACGCCCACTTCAACATGCGTCCGGTCTCACAAAGACATTATCCAACATTAGGGGTGACAGACAAATAGACCGACCGATCCGCTAATACAAATTCGTCGACAACAAAACAGAGTGTTACGTCAAACTAAAGCGTAGCAGATCGTTGGAAAAAAACTTATTATAAAGTTGCTATGGGTCTTCTAAATAATCTCTTTCAAATTTTAGCGTGATGGTCAGACAGACAGAGCCACTTTTAAATATTCAAGAACCCACCTAAAATTGTATTTAAGCCATAGAATTCATACACCAAAGACAATGTTTTTATTTATTGTCTCCAAGGGACGGCAGGGTTCGGTTTTTTATATGGGGAATATCTAGCTCCCTAAACAATGAGGCACTCTTGATTCATACAAAAATAAAAATGGCCTGAGTCTAAAATGAGTTCACCTTAACTGAAAGATGACGTGTAGTATCAGAACAGATACTACAATTTGCTCCTAACGAAAACGCAAATAGACATTGTAATTTCAATCTTAAGTGTGGCAGACTGATTAGCGAGCAAAGACTTATATAGACATGCTTGCGCGGATCTAGAAGAGGCAAAAAGAGAATCTCACACCTATACAACAGTCTAATGTGCGAAAACGTCGCTGATGCTTACATTCTACCGAAACGCATGAGAACAAGTTGTTTACGTTCGACACAAGTTGGACTAACCACTAATTTGCTTTCTAATTGAGAATAAGATGGTATAAAAACACACACAGAGCAAAAATAGAAGCAATGTAGAAGAGATGTGGTTTAAATCGATAGAGTATGAGAAAATAATTGCCATTCGTACATTTAAAAGGATGACGAATTCGTGCATGTGCGACCGAGGTAAAAATCCGGAGATCATATTATATTCCATTAACCATGGTTTTATTTTATTATTTTTATTTTTTCACATTTCCAAATACCATAACATTTCTAAAAAACCATGGTTATTGGAATATAATATGAACTGACTTATATTTGCTCTGTTATCACTAATTGACAATCATCGAGCTGAATCTTTTCAGGAGACTGCAAAGTAAAAGGAACTGATAGTATATGCTAATACATATATTTTCATTTATAATTATATATATATATATATATATATATATATATATATATATATATATATAATGCTGTACATGTTCTACACTTGCTTATATATATATACATATATATATATATATATATATATATATATATATATATATATATGGGATGTAAAAAATAGACTGTCAAAAAGCTCTAATGCAAAGTTGCGAATTCCTTCGTCGAACACTCTCGACTAGTCTTCTATCTGCGTCCGCTTCTAGGTACATACAGATCTTAATTTTCTTTAATTACGTGACAGTTTCCTTTGGCCGAGTGGATATGGCGACTGCTTGCAGATTCTATGCTGAATCTGTGAACCGGGTTCGCGACCGTCTGAAATTGTAACTTTTCTGCACTGATGAGAACAATAAGCTTAAAACCCTAGTGTCTGTAGGTATTAATAATGTAATATTTATTTATACATATTATATATGATGATATGTTTTTATCTTAGAGCGTATTTGTAGCCCTGAATATCTCTCTCAAGGATATAGTAAAATAGAATCCTCTCCCACAACTTTTAAATCTCTCCGCTAAAAAGAAAGCTATCCAAATATATCTAAAAAAATATCAAAAATACTAATACAACTCCTAATACTACACAACCCATACTAAGAAATGTTTTCCTCCCTACTAATTCTCGCAACAAACATCTCTTCTCTTCTCTTTTCCAACATGGTTTCAGAATTATCCAAGCTACCTCACTTACTACTAAAACATCTTAAAAAACATAGAAAAAAAATAAAGTCCTTACATTTCCCACTTCAGCTGGAATTTACACTATGCAATGCACCGATTGCGGAAAAATATATATTGGCGATACACAACGTCCGTTAAATAAAAGAATCTATGAACACAATCGTGCTATAAAAAACTGCAACACCTCAAACGCGTTATGTACCCACATGATTTCTTTTGGTCATCACTTCACTACACAGAGGGTGATTTCAACAAAACATATACACGACACTAAACTCCGTCGTCTCATAGAATCATGTTTAATCCTACGTCATAATAACACACTTATTCAAAGACCAAGGGTTTATAATATTTCTACATCATCTGCCAGATCGATTCCAATCGAAATGAACCTAAATCAATATGATAACGGATAACTTCTACAACTTTTAGTCCGTCTTCCTCCTCCTCCCCCTCCGTCTTTGATTAATTCCCTGCTGTCATTCATTTTAAATTACTACTAATCTTCCTGCCACACTTCAATTCACTTACAGCGTTCAGATCGACTTTTACATGCTAAATCAAAAGCTAACTGCTGATTTTTTCTGTCTTTCTTTTTCTTTTTTAACATTTTTTCTTTCTCCCTTTCTACTGTTGATTACACGTGACTAGATATTTTTTCAAAATTGCGTTCCTTGTACAAATTTGAAACGTTTCCGTTTTTTAATTAAAGTTCTGCTGCCCACTGATGATGATTGTCCTAACAATTGAAATATTTTGGTAGAACAATTTTTGAGTTTATATTTTTTGCTAGTTGTTGATTTGCTTATCCTTTATTCCATTTTTATTTTACATTTTGTCTGAAACAATCTTTCTTTTATTCCTCATATATATATATATATATATATATATATATATATATATATATATATATATATATATAGAGAGAGAGAGAGAGAGAGAGAGAGAGAGAGAGAGAGAAAGACGAGAGAGAGACGGAACGTTGATGAATACATAAATAATATAGTTTTTGGCTTTCCTTTTTTTATTTTTTATTACCTCGGACCATTTTAACAATATATTTATTCATATATATATATATATATATATATATATATATATATATATATATATAATGCTGCACATTTTCGAATTTTACTTATATATATATATATATATATATATATATATTTATATATATAATATTTATAAATAAATACTAATTATTTATTACTTACAAACATCGCTGTGTCATGCTTACGCAATCTTCAGTACAGGAAGCTTATTTCCGACGGTCGACGGTCGCCACTGATTCGCAGTCAGGAGTTACCAGAAATCAGCTTAGGAGGAATTTAACTTTGTAAATACCAAGTCGGCGAGTATTCACAGCAAACGGCGAAGAGTGATCTAACAACACCAATGTTCGATCTCACAATGAAGCTAGTAGTACTGCTTATTATTAAATGTACTCAGAGTGCCTAGCCTTAGCAAAAGGGCTATACAATATATATATATATATATATATATATATATATATATATATATATATATATATATATATATAGAGAGAGAGAGAGAGAGAGAGAGAGCGAGAGAGAGAGATTTGGATTGTTCACTTATAAACTAGATTATTCAGTGACGACTGGGATTAGTCCAATAAAAACAATCTTGATAATATTCGATTACAGGGTACAGAGCATTTATATGTGATTTTTTGAAGGCTTACCAAAGTATTCCGCTCAGGAACCAAATCAACACCACAAAAGATCACAAATTATTTATTGATCATTTTCCAATTAAAGAATTTTTACCTGTTTTTATTTGCTGTTTCGCCAAGTAGCAACTATGTTGTGAAAATCTTGCGAGATATTATTCTAAGACATTCTATATTTTTCCATTTTATTTTTTTCTGCCCTGCTTAAGTGACCTCAATGAAAGCAACACCACATTGTGTATTGCCGGTTGTTGTAATTCTTATTCAAAGTACTACATTTTCCTGATGATCTGCCAAACAAGGACCTGCTTGGTAGTGAAACACGTGTAGGTAAAAAGCTCTTTAATTGGAAAATGATAAATAAATAATTTTTGAATGAAAAAATCTTTTGTGGTGTTGATTGGCCTCCTGAACGGAATGCTTTAGTAAGCCTTCAAAAAATCATACTCACACGCACACACACACACACACACACACATATATATATATATATATATATATATATATATATATATAAATGGATGATACACAGGTCAAGACTTATATTCGATCCTCTAAAGAAACGCTAAAGCTCAATATAGTGAATAGAGCATTTATATATGGATAATGAAGCAAAGAAGTCGATAAAATTTGTATAGTGTACCAGTTTATTAATTCATAAAGTATTAAACATTAATTCGGGTTTAAAAATCTAGGATCATCTGTGAACTTAAAATACAATATCTTTGAGCCGTTTGTGAAACTCATATAACATTATTCGACTTTTTTGTTTGGACTGTTTTAATATTTTTGATTATTTGAATTTGATACAGCATTCTGGCCATAGTTCAAGGAATGTTTGATCTGTGTCAGAACTTAAATCTTGGATTATTTGAATTTGAGACAGCATTCTGCCCATAGTTCAATGAATGGTTAATCTGTTTCAGAACTTAAATCTTGTATTATTTGAATTTGATACAGCATTCTGCCCATAGTTCAATGAATGTTTGATCCGTTTCAGAACTTAAATCTTGGATTATTTGAATTTGATACCGCATTCTGCCCATAGTTCAATGAATGGTTGATCTGTTTCAGAATATAAATCTTGGATTATTTGAATTTGATACAGCATTTTGCCCATAGTTCAATGAATGTTTGATCTGTTTCAGAATATAAATCTTGGATTATTTGAATTTGATACAGGATTTTGCTCATAGTTCAATGAATGTTTGATCTGTTTCAGAACATAAATCTTGGATTATTTGAATTTGATACAGAATTTTGCCCATAGTTCAATGAATGTTTGATCTGTTTCAGAACTTAAATCTTGGATTATTTGAATTTGATACAGCATTCTGCCCATAGTTCGATGAATGTTTGATCTGTTTCAGAACTTAAATCTTGGATTATTTGAATTTGAGACAGCATTTTGCCCATAGTTCAATGAATGTTTGATCTGTTTCAGAATATAAATCTCGGATTATTTGAATTTGATACAGCATTTTGCCCATAGTTCAATGAATGTTTGATCTGTTTCAGAACATAAATCTTGGATTATTTGAATTTGATACAGAATTTTGCCCATAGTTCAATGAATGTTTGATCTGTTTCAGAATATAAATCTTGGATTATTTGAATTTGATACAGTATTTTGCCCATAGTTCAAGGAATGTTTGATCCGTTTCAGAACTTAAATCTTGGATTATTTGAATTTGATAATACAATATGACTATAATTTGAGAGCTGTTTAATCATTTTCAGGACTTAAATAGAGACATATTCTCTTTAATATTTTTCAAAATTTTTCACTTTCTCATTTCCAAGATATTCTACCTCTAATAATTAATTGATATTCAATTTACATTGGTCAGCCATTCTGAAAAAGAGCGTTATCTTTGAAAAGGTATTTTTGTATGTGCATTCCTTGTTTAAACACTTGTGGAATAAACACACTTCTAAACTATACACATTTTATCTATTTTATCACTTCTTTAAATAAATATATATATATAAAATTGAAATAGAAGCCAAATTAGCAATACAAGATTAATTTATTATTATTTTTTTTTTTTTTACATTAATCCTATCGATTACGGAATAAAATTCCTTCTTCAGGGGTGACCAGTATTGAGTCATTTTTTTTTCCTATTTTTTTCATCAAAAAACAAGAATAAAGAAACTTATTTCTTTGTTAATTTGATAAACGTCCTTGGTGGTACGACGTCATCGCCGTGCTGTTAGGAATGGCGGTTATGAATCAAATCCGGTGTCGAACGAGAAATGCGCTGGCACGCTGTCAAGTAAAGTGTGTGATTGTCGTTCAAATATATATATATATATATATATATATATATATATATATATATATATATAAATAACTGCCCCTCAGTCTCTCCTTCTATTTGTCTCTTCCTCTATCTCTCTATATATCTCTCTCTATCTCTGCTGTATATCTCTCTCTATCCTTTTGACCATAATTCAGTTTTTTTCATCTTTCTCTGTCTGCCCATCTCTCTGTATCTTTCTCTTTTGTCTTTTTTAATTGTCTTTCAATCTGCCTGTCTACTTATCTACATCGATTTCTCTTACTTATGTAAAGATTGATGTAAATAAACATTCCTTGCATCTTTCTCTGTCTGCCCATCTCTCTGTATCTCTCTCTTTTGTCTTTTCTTTCCTGTCTTTTAGTCTGCCTGTCTACTTATCTACATCGATTTCTCTTGCTTATGTAAAGATTGATGTAAATAAACATTTTAAAAAAATATCTATATCTGTAGTTCTCTTCATCACTCACTCTCTCTCTCTCTCTCCCTCTCTCTCTCTCTTCCTCTTCCTGTTTATCCTTCACACACTCTCTCTTTTTCAGAAAAGCCAGAATAAAGAAAGTATTGGTTTCTCCGATATTTCTCCGATATTTTTCTAGTCAGAATTCGTTTTGGAGGGAAATTAGGTACTTACAGAATGGATCACGTGAAAGTTGCAAACACCTTAAGCGTAAGTGTTTCTGTGGAACAAACTAGCTTTCAACTTCGCAACTCGAGATCGTCAGTCCGTGTTGCTAACGACGCTTAATCTCATTGTTTACCCTCTCTTCCTATCTCTCTTTCTTACTCACCTCTCTTTCTCTCTCTTGCTCTCTCTCTCTCTATTTGTCTCTCTCTCTGCTGTCTATTTCTCTGTATTCTTTTGACCATAATTCAGTTCTTTTCACCACTTTTCTTTTTAATATCTATATCTGTATTTTACACACACTGTATCCTACACACACTCTCTCTTTTTGAGAAAGTCTAACAAACTATAGTTCTTAGTCGATAACCCTAACCCTAACCACGATGCTTTATACGTTTTATACTTCTTTTTATTTTGGGCGTGTCTTCGCTAATCAATCTTCGCTTATCGAAGTATGAATCAAACGCAAGAAAGCAATCAAATATATAACCCGATATCCTAATCAATGGCCGAACTTATCGATTGGCTGGCTTCCATCTGCCCTTAGCAATTGGCGACCCATTATTTGCGACCCCGGCCCCCCCTCTCTCTCTCTCTCTCTCTATCTCTCTCTCGCTTACGCACACACACACAGATACATTGCTGGCATACGTACACATATACAAACACAAATGTGCAAGAAACACATACACACATGAATGCTACCTACGTCTGGAAACATGATACATAGACATAACATACGCACACCCTTACACACATACGAATCCACACGCACGTGCACATACGCACATGTGTCGCACACACGTACGCATATTTTCTCTTTGAATCAAAAACAAGATATTTGACCCAAATGAATTAAAATGTTCGTTAATATTTCAATGCGTTTCGCCCTAACAGAGAATTTTCAAAAGTAAAAGGTCGATTAATGTTAAGCCTTTTTAGTGGATTTTAGCTCAATTTTTTTCTTGTGGAAGCTATCTTTAGTCTTCTGATGAGCTGCATAGGAAAATAATCATTGTGTAACGGTTCGAAAATGTCGAAACGTTACTAAAAGTCTTTAACTAACGTTTCCCGAAATACAAAAATCGTCTGAAGCGTCATCAAAAAGGATTTACGTTTAAAATCTCGTTTTCAACTGGTAGACACTCCTGTGATCTCTTTTCTTTTAACTTACGCGGTGTCCGCGTTACGGGTCACATTGCCGTTGTTGAATATTTTACATATTATCGATCATAGATCAATTGAAAGTTACCTGTGATTTTTTTCGCTCTTTTATCATTGTCCGTCGTCGCATAGATTTCTGTGTCGCTTTCGTCTTTTCGTTGTGCCGTGGATTTTTGCTCTCTTCGTCGTATCTCTTTTCTCGACTGTCGATCGTCTGATGTAGTGCATCTGTTTTCTGGTAATAAAACTCCTTAGACAGCAAAAGGAATTCGGAAGACAGATTTTGAAACAAGCCAGAGGTTTTATCAATCCTTTCTTTAGATAACGCCTGAGAGATAGACCGCCGTTTCCTAGATCAGTTATATTCGTTCTTCGAAGTAGCCCGCTTCGCTAATTTGTAGCTTCTGACTGGGCGTTTCCAAGTGATTTTTTAGACATCTGCCCGCTTCAAAGGTTCATAGCAAACTGCATCGATCCTTGTCTCGACAACAAGTGACGTCATGTTCGCCACAACCAATCACGAGACAGCATGAACTCTCGCTTTGTGTTCAACTCCTGCTGACCCCAAATCTTTGATCTCGGCCCAACTGTCTATTCTGTTATTACGAGGAGAATGATTCATCCACCAAAATCTATGTCAGTTTAACTCGCACTCAAGCTCCTAACTTCGCCCAGGTCACAATTCATACTAGCTAACGTACTTCGTTTCAGAATTAGGGCCCCTCATGATGTAAAAGTGGTAATTGCATGTATATTCTCGGTTTCCTCGCCTATGCTCGAAACGATCGTCAAGTTGCACGGAATTGTTTTGAATGTCGGTAAGAAAAAATTAGTAAAGTTTCTAGAATTTATGTTTAAATAATAACATTTTTCATATATTCATTTTATGATTTAAGCATTTTGCATTTATATATGAAGAGTGTGAATACAAAACGCGATATATCCAATTTGTTTAACTTGAGAAATTAAACAATAAATGAACACCTATATTAAATCTAGACCTCGACTATAACATTATTTTGATTATGAGAATAAAGAAATTATGCCGGTATCATATTATGTAAAACATGATTTTTGGATGTTGTCGAGTGTTGAAATTCAACACTTTATGTAGTGATTGCTTTGTAATTGGCAAAATGGCTGTTATCGCGTTTTGCATTCGAACTCTTCATATTTGCCCGAGATTTTTGTTATGATACACATATATGAGTATGTATACATGTATACATGTATATATGGATCTAGTTGTTTGTATATATGAATTATTTTATTCATAGAAATATTATTGACTACATATGTGCATACATGTTTCAGCTGCTATTTCTCTCAAAATAGAGTTTCTTCAGGCCACGTAAAAACTGAACATGCTGAGAAGCGATCACACAGCTTACCAATTCTTTTTTGGGGGGTATGAGAGTAGTGGGTGAGGAATTTTGAATTGGCCAATCATTTATCAACATTTAACTCAACATTTTTACATGTTCGTGTACTTATATCTAGATGCCTTCATTCCAGAAGTTGACTCACCATACCGCTTCATGATAGAGTGATCCGAAAACCCGCTCACAGAGATTGATCTCGGAGTAATAAGTTCTACCTATCTTGGACAAGTGATACGATATTAAGTGTCAACCCAAACACAAATAAACACACGCACACACACAGACACCTATATATATATATATATATATATATATATATATATATATATATATATATATCATCATCATTATCACCACCACCACAATCATCATCATCATCATCATCATCATCATCATCATCATCATCATCATCATCATCATCATACTCATCATCATCATCATCATCATAAGGGTATAATTAAAAATAAGTATTATGTAATGCTTAGCAATCTCTGACTAACACATATATATATATATATTTATATATATATATATATATTTATATATATATATGTATATATATATATATGTATATATATACATACTTTCGATCGATTCATTCGAATTTTATATTTATCAAAATGAAAAAACTTGAAAGAGGAAAAATTATGTATATATATATATATATATATATATATATATATGATAATTTTATTTACACAGACATGTACAAAATCTGCGGTTCTCCCAAATATGATCTGAGGTTAAGATCGGATTCTAACTCTGCCTGATGAGATCTCAGTTTATAGTAACTGTTGATCGATAACATCGACATGCCAGTGTCGCAGATTTTGTACATGTCTGTGTAAATAAAATTATCATACATAAAGCTCTATTTTGATATTGAGCACTTTTTATAAACCCGGTTAAAATTCTCTGGATTACCACCCTGTGGATATTTTTCACCTGGATTATTACCATTATTATATATATATATATATATATATATCATCACCATCACTATCATCCTCATCATCATCATCATAACCAGAATGGTATAGCTATAAATAAGTATTCTGTAATGCTTAGCAATACAAGACTGACTATATATATATATATATATATATATATATATATATTTTTTTTTTTTTGATTCACTTTATTCGAATATTTAGAATGTTTAAAAACAACTCAGTAATTAGGATCTTTTCTCATTCACTAAAAAAAACCTTTATAATAAATTATAATAAATATAAAAATTATCCTCTGTGGAACTGCTATTCTCCATACCACCTGATCACTTCATGTGTTTCGCTAGTTTGCTGAGGAAAATAAACGCACTGAACAAAATACGGTTCAATAACAACAAAAAAAACGCAAGAAAAGGTTTGATTTTCTTTAAGTCTATATTTATATTTTTGCCAAAATAAGTAACTCTTCTACCGAGGCCTTTTTATTAGTTTTCTGTGAGAGTGCTTTTGGGGTCGCCATCTTGAATTTTAGACTGCGGGACTTACGGTTTAATACGGATCATATGAGCGTTGAAAATACATTATCTTTTTTAAGATTACAGGAAGTAATGAAGGAATAATCTGATCAACGCTATTTATATATTTTGTGTTTGTATGTATGTGTGTGTGTGCTCTTCACTGAATTTGTGTCTAGTTAGAAATGTTACGTTTTTCCATGACAGGATTGATGCTAATGTTTTGTTAATGAAGCAGAGTAAAGAACAGATACTATACTTTGATCACACATATATCATTTCATAGATTAGCTGTGTATGCGAATGACTAAAATCAGAAACCACAAATTCGGCTTATGTATACTGTTTTTTGTCATGGTACTTTACCTATAACGAACTTTGGACTCTTCCATTCATCATACATGCTGGGAGCATCTGTTCCTAAGTTTTAAACAACCCCAGCAGTCTTCGCACAGGGTAACACCTATCAGGCATTCGTTCTCAAGAGTCGGTCCGACAGGGACATGCATTCCTGGGCTTTTTATCTGTCGGGTTTAGGGGTTGAGTCCTGGGTAGTCATAGGGGGTCCATCCTCCCAGGCATTGCCTGCCATTTTTGGGGTGGAATATTTTTATAGCTTACTACCCGAGGCCACCTGACTGAGAAATATCGACGGGGGTGTCCAGCCGATTTCGTTGAGGCCAGAGTGATTTTCCTTCAGGGGCGTTGGCCTGATTCATTCCCACCTTCTGACCTTGTGTCACATGTTCTTGCGGTAGGAAAAAATTAATTACCTGAACAAACCCCAGTCTATACTAGCAGTCAAAACTGACGTACCAGTACTCTTGTTTCTCTGTTGTATTTTATTTTTTCCAATGACCCTAAGTACGTATTATCATTCCGACCACTTTACAGAGCCACAACATTTTTAATAGATAATTATTAATTTATCTGAAATAAACAAAGTTTAATAATAGAAGGCCATCTACATGTTTATTTCAATATATATATATATATATATATATATATATATATATATATATATATATATATATATATATATATATATATATATATATATATATACATTTCATTTATTTCAATATATATGGTTTGGTGTAGTTAAATCTTTGTTAAATTATTTTGCAATGATTATTATTATTATTATTATTATTATTATTATTATTATGTGTAGTGTTTAGAAGTGTTCTATTTAATTATTATTGAGGAGGGGAGGTAACTCGAATGAATAAAGCTGTGCTTGTTGGATTAATGCCCCTTGAAGATGTTAACTAATTTGATCATCTCTTCAAAGATGAATATATATATATATATATATATATATAATATACACTTTTGAAGCGATGTTGTTAAGACGATTTATATATATATACATATACATATATATATATATATATATATATATATATATATGTATATATATATATGTAAATATACGTATATATATACAAACAAATATGAGAATATACATTGTATAAAATACAATATATATTAAGTCATCAGTTGTTCAAAACAAAAAGTTTCAAATAAAATAAATTTTATTATTTTTCCTTAAGCCATTACTTTTCAAAGAATGATAGGAGTGCAAACAGTTCAATTGGTAAAGGGAAATTACCAATAGTCAATTTTTAAAAGATATGAAAATAAAGATCATGTTAAAAAAATATACACAATGTAAAAATAAAAAAAATATTTTAACGCCGGTGATCTTACGAGAACCAGTGTATGCACGCCGTATGTATATGTTTTACATTGTGACTTTTCATGATGACGGCTCATTTTTCTACAGTGTTTTTTTTTTCATTTGGAATCAACGTTTTTAAATAGCAAAAATATGAATATGTCTAATGCAAAGAAAATGGTTGTATTCTTTAGTCGCAGATGAGATTTGGCGTCATTTGATTCACTATCTTGAACGTTTCGTTCCTAGCAATGACAACTGGTCTCAATGGAAGATGATGACAGCAGGCGTTTGATTATTTCTTTATGTTCATTCTTTACAGTGCCGAACTTGATTCGCGCCAAAAAAGAGGATTCTAGAAAGAGTATATATATATATATATATATATATATATATATATATATGTATATATATATGTGTATATATATGTATATATATATATATGTATATATATATATATATATATATATATATATATATATATATATATATGTGTGTGTGTCGCTTTTATATATAACATCTGTATGATTGTTTAACACCACAGAGAGACGTTTTCAAAAATTGACGACACAAGTATAGACTGAGTCTCCCAAACGTACACATATTTGTTTAAGTATATAGATATGTAAAAAAAAACACAGGAATAATACATTAAAATATATATGATGAATTGCAAAAAATGAAGTCATCGTAGAATTTTATTTCATTTCATAGATTATATATAAATATATATATATATATATGGATATATATATATATATATAAATATATATATATATATATATATATATACATATATATATTTAAATGTTGAATTAATTTAACGATGATTGAATTATCGTTTAATAATAATCTATCGTGATAATATAAAACTCAATCTATTGAATAGAGCAATACAATTCTAGCGATAGAAGATGAGAATAAAAAATTAAAAAGATGCAATATTTATCAGAACATCGAAAGTTCAGAGCAAGGAGCCTCATATCCTTAATCTATGGATTTTCAAAGATAAACTCTTTTCATCATAGGATAGAGAAACACCGAATGTAATTGTAAATATTACAGGCAGCATTTAACTGGGAGCTGGAGGTTTTCGCAATACACACTTTTATATAGACCGAACCCTAACAGACAAACTTCATTCTGAACACTATGAAACGGATACTTCGAATACCGGACTACTGCACAGATAAGATAAAATAGACTTTACCAAAAGCCGTCTAAAAATCAGCTTCTTGACAACAACATTTGGATTTCTAAACAATTTGAGTATTATTCTTTTTTTAAAATTCATTTCCAATATAACAGCTGTTTTATTTTTGCCGTGTTTTTTGGACAGCATCCACCCTGACTCTACGTTATCATCTCAATGCAAGACTCTTTATCTTTTGGTTTTATTTGATATAAAATAATTTTCAAAGTTAAATGCTGCCGATAGTATTTACAATTACATTGTCAGTTTTTCTTTATCCTAAGATGGAAAGAGGTTATCTTTGAAAATCCATGGATTAAGGATATGAGGGTCCTTGCTTTGAACTTTTTATGTTCTAATAAATATTGTATCTTTACAATTTTTTGATTCTCACCTTTCATTTGTAGTATATATATATATATATATATATATATATATATATATATATATATATATATATATATATTTATATATATATATATATATATATATATATATTTATATATATATATATACACTGCGTTCCAGAATTATATGCAAATCGATTTTTTTTGTTCTAAATCCGATAGTTTTTAATAAGAATTAGTGAAACTTGGATGCACGTTATATGGCAACACTAACACATGCGCATCTCTAACCTTATTTTGCTAATCTGCGCAATAGTAAAAATAACTGCAGATATTTCGGTGACTTGCAGCCTGTTTCAGCGTGCCAACCTTATATGCTAATCATTGTTAAAGTGTCAAATACGGTATATAAAGATATGTATAAACGTATTTTATCAGCCAGGTACGTTACTATAAAAAGTATATATTTAAACAGACAGATATGTTGCAAATAGATTAATGAAAAAATGAAAAAAATGACTGGGGAAAGCTGGTGAGATACACGATGATAAATTCTAATTTCAAATACAAATATTAACAAGCCGTGCGTGCGTGGTCCCCCTCTGTATTTGACTCGATGTGGCGAGTGTAAAATGCAATAAATTTGGCAATTTGGGGCATTTTTGACCCCCCCCCCTTTTACCCTCTGGGGGTGTGAACCAGAATTTTTCTGAGATCAAGGATGCTCATTTTATATCCAGAACAATTGCCCCTACATTTTGGCCAAGTTTCAGAAGAATTGAATGGATGGAGCAAACGTTATGGAAGAAAAGGGTAATTTTTTGCCATTTTGAGGGCTTTTGATTCCCTGCGGGCGCGAACCAGAGTTTTTCCAAGGTTAACGATACTTATTTTCTATTAGGAACAATTGCCTTCACATTTTGGCCAAGTTTCAGAGAAATTGAATGGATGGATGAAAAGTTATGGGGCAAAAATTTCATTTTTTGCCATTTCGGGGCCTTTTGACCCCCTGAGGGGGCTAACCAGATTTGTTTTCAAAAATCGGAGAATGTCACTTTCTAACCTGACCAAAGTTACAACTTCATGCAAAATTTCAGAGAAATTCAATGGATGGTTGCGGAAAAAAATCCGGACGGACGGACGGACATGCATCAAAACATAAGTTCCCCGATTTATAAAATCGGGGGACCAAAAAGGAAAACGAATTCTTATTTATTGTCGTCCAGATGGAAAAGTCGATGAAGACATTTTTAATTTTGTTTAAATATCACGATAAATTTTGCCGGGAGAACAAACAACTACTATTTCAATAGAATGATCCCATTATTCTAAATGTAAAGATGACATTAAATATTTAAAAAAAATTTTTTCCAGCATATTATTGTTATCGTCTTAAAATAACGCCCAATGAAACTATTTGAGAAGACAGTAGAAAATGACGTGTTAAAAATGACCGTGTTGATAAATCATCTTTTTAAATGACCGCGTCGAACGTGCTGTCGAAAAATACAAATAAGCAAAATATACCCCATTGTGAATTAGGGAGCCTTATTGGGCCTCAGTGCATAGGATTTACGTACCCTTCGTGTGTTCGTGGTGATACATTTCTAGTGGTTATGCCACCCATGTGGCGTAATTAGATATTTATGAACGTGCTTGTATCAGTATAATCGAACTTAAAAGTGAGATGTACAATGTAAATAAATCTTCATCATTTTCCTACAACGTATGGAAACATTTTCATACAACCTATGGTAACATGTGTGATATTGCACAACTCATAGAGCCGACCCTGTAATAACCAGTTCTAAATGGCAGTCTTTTTGAGGTTCAATCCTCAGTGCGGGCGATACTATGGATACAATAACGAATGACTTAAGACTTTAACCCGGTCATAGCTGGTGGAATGATAGAAAGTTACCCTGTGAGGATGAATGGAAAACCTTTTTTTCACGGGAAGAAAAGCTGGACGTGAGTGTTAATATACATTATTGGTCCTATTTCCAGAATACCAGTTTAATCGATTGGAGACGTATTTTATGTCGACAAAAACAACCCGGATGAGAAGAGCCGAATTTAAACGTCGTCCCTTCCTGACTAAAACGATCTCAGCTTCTTATTCATCTGTCGTTTCGCAGTCAAAAAGTTATTTTTATCTCTCGCGATTCAACACATCAACAAGAGTTTTCTTTTTTCTCTATAGCTTGAATATAATATTGTAAAACCTCGATCTCTCAATTTTCCGTTCCGCAAGTTATAAATTATAGCATTTGAGGAAACAATCGTGTGTCGCATAGGTAATAACTAACTGAATTGCTGTGACTGTGATGTCTAACAAAGGTTTTAGGAACGTTTTCCTTCTCAAAACGGAGTTATCATCATCATCATCATCATCATCATCATCATCATCATCATCATCATCATCATCGGTTTAACTTATGTTTTTCATGCTTACATGTTTGACTATATCTGAAATTGACTCCCAAACGAACGTATCTCTGGATAGGTCCTTATTATTATGATCGACGACATTTCGCTGATTATTTACAGTAAAATTGTGAAAATTGAATCGGTTTAAATTAGCGTAAGCTCTCTATTTGTTGGTGTAGATTAATTAGCCTTCAGCGATTTCTCGTTGAATAATTAGATAAAGTGTCGCACGTTCTCTTGTTAGAACGTTCGGGTTAGAGGTTAAACTTTCATACTCTCTAACCAAACATTCTTTCGAAAGACGTTTTATATTTGCTCTTGTACCGTGTCGGTTGCAATGTGAGGTGTATATTTGATAACAAATCGATAACTCAAACGTAGATTGTCGTGTAAGTCTTTATATGATAATAAAATAAATTAATGATACGTAGATAACAAGCCAAGGCGGCATCAACAGAATCCAATAATATTAATTTAATTCAACATTCTTCGAATATTTAGAGAAGTTTTAAAATTGTATACATTTCTCGTAAATGTGAAACTATTTTACCGAGACGAGTTCATATGAAGAGATATACATTGCATGTGGGGATATGAAGATCTACAGCAAGTGCAACCTTTTACGATTGGAAAGATTTCATTGATTTATGGCGCTGACGGATTAAACAAATAATGAACTATATTTAGTTGAATTTAGTTATTTACAAAATAAGACTTACCGAAAACATTCAGATAACTCTATTTTTTTAAAAATTTTAACAATAAGTATTAGACATCAATTTATAGATATTACCCAAATGTCCGTTTTTGGAGCATTGTACATGTTTTTTTAAGCGCCATAACCTGCCGTTTGTTAATTCAAATATATCAGAATTTAATTGAATTTTACGCATAGTCATTTAACACCAAATCGACAAGATTCCTCTAATATCAATCTATTTTTTAGACCTGAAGTTTTAGCCTTAAATCTGAGACATTTTCTCGAATCAAGTAGTGTCATAGATGTTTATCACAATTAGAATAAGATTTCTAGACATAATGTTTTAATATTGTGGTGAAGTAGTCCAACAGTAAAAAGAAGCTAAGTCGAGGTTGGGTTAAGATAACAAATGTATTAACATAAAAGGTACAAAGGTAAGGAAACTGACTGGCACTCGGCTAGACAGTTACGATACTGTCCTTTTCACGCTGGTAATTGTCTACTCGCACTATTTATAGTGAGAACCGGTGTAGTTTATCTTCTATCAGAACGGCGGATGTAACATATAGAAAAGTATATCTTGATTTTATTCTTCATACGGGGAAGTAAAAGTAGTGCAAACCTGTTCTTTTGGGGATTTAATAGAGGAAGTTAGGAGATGAGTAAATATATATATATATATATATATATATATATATATATATATGAAATAAAAATAATCTTACATATATAACAATTATTTATAAAAATCTGTTTTTTATCCTTATGAAAATTATGGATTCTATTTACTTTGCTAAGAGAAATTCTCGTTTGCATCTATGAATTTAAAAGTGAAAATGTGTTTGTTTGTTGGATTGTTTAAAAATTCGATATGTTAACAAAACATTCACATTTATTTTAATTAGCGTGATATTTTGAAGAAATTAAATAACACTTTCAAAAGTGTCTTCCTCTTCCATCTAGAACTGCTCGGGCGGATTATAGATTCCAAGTATCCCTTATCGTGGATGCAATTCAAATCAGAAACTTATACAAACATCGAACAACTTTTCCCGAGTATAAGGTAATGAGAATCCAATTGTGATACTAATTTTGTATTAGGAGTTTTTACAATAATATCGTTGGGTCTTAGGTCGTGCCATACATCCATAAACTCGAGGGATAAAAACTGATGTCTCCTAGATTACTTGAGAATGTATTTTATGAAGCTCCACCGACATCCCTTAACCCCAAAATCCCTGAATAGTTTCGACAATTTCTTTATAAACGCTGAAGTTATTCGTCCGTCTAGTGGCGGCAGACCACAACCACAACCACGACCACAACTACAACCACAACAACGAACACAACCACGGCTAAAACCACGACCACAACCACGACCACGACAACAACAACAGTCACAACCACGGCTATAACCTCGACGACAACCACGACCACAACCACGACTACAACCACAACCACGACCACAACCACGAATACAACGACAACCACAACGACAACCACGATCACAACCACTACCACGACCCCAACAACGATTACAACCAGGACTACAACCACGACCACGACCACGACCACGACCACGACCACGACGACAACCACAACCACGATCACAACCACTACCAGTACCACAACCACAATCACGATTACATCCACAACCACGACGACGTCGACACTACATCCTAGCTTTGCATCACGATCGCTACTAACACAAATCTCTTCAGAAAATACCCACATTGATACACATTCAGTTCAACTAGGCAGCAGTAGTGATTTTGCAGTTCGCCAAAACAGCATTTCTATGACGTCATCACAATAGAAAGTCTGTGCTGACACATCAATGGAACAACTTCTACTATCCCTGTGCTGTTGCAGTCAAAAAGACACTCGATCCGCTTACCTTTGAAAGACATTCCAAATAAACGAACTCCTTGATTTAGAGATTTTGTTGATACAGAACACAGATACTGCAACTTCCGATTCATCGCTGCAAAATGTTGTAGAACCATGCCGTCTCTGTCGCCAATCCCAACGTTGTTCTGCCGTGTTTTGCTTACTGTGTTCATCTTGTGTGCTGGCCATGTCGTCGTTTGAACTAACGGATCCTCGAAGGTTTACAAGTTTAGAAAAACAAACAACGAAACTCACAAGAAAAATCCAAACTCAGATACATTGTGTATATGTCACTTGACACTCTGAGTGTGTGTTACACTGTCGCGGACTGTCGACTCCCCTATTGTCGGTACCAGGAGTCGTCAGCTCATCTTGAGTCTGCCTGATCTGCTTTCGCCCGAAGTTGAATAAAACTGTCCGTCTTTTCTCCAAGTTGTCAACTAGTCTACTGTCCCGTAAACTAACGTACTGTCGTTAAACTAACTTAAATTGCCGTAAACTAACGTACTCGTCTAATGTCGTAAAACTTTCACCCTAAAACATCTTTAGTCATATCGGAAATTCTATATCCGGCCTTTTTGTCTCTTCGGACACACACACAGCTATCCTATTTCCGATTGTCTTTGTGTGAGTTGGTTAATCATTTCGCATCGCCGTTCGGGGTTTCGCTCCCCTTGTTTGTACGTCACTAGTATCACAATATCATATGAAAAAGTTTCATATTTCCTGAAATCGCGGGCTCCAAGCTGATATTAATTTTTTTTTGCGGTTTGCCGAACATGAAAATGTAAAGAATCTAAATATTACATTTATTTATTTTGGGATTACCAAACAGGAAATAGTTTGTTTGGAGCATGCTGGTCTAAATAAAGAAAATAAAACCAACCAAATAAGTATGTCAATTGGTCGTCTATCAACGGCAGCTCACCACCACCAACATATATATATATATATATATATATATATATATATATATATATATATATATATATATATATATATATATGTATATATGTATATATGTGTGTGTATGTATATATATATATATATATATATATATATACATATATATATATATATATATATATATATATATATATATATATATATGTCAATTAGTCGTCTATCAACGGCAGCTCACCACCACCAACATATTAACGCCACATACTGCATCACAATTTCTACTGATGACAGAAACTTAAAACATTCATACTGTTTTACTGAATAAAATGTTACCAGTTGGTGCAGCCAATTATTTCCGGTTCGATCTTTTCAATTAAGAAAAAGGGAAAGAGAAAGGCCAGATAAATATTAGAAAAAACCCACAAAATCCCAATATAGTCATCTTCTCTTCGCTTATATCCCAACCTCACTTTTCCTCAGTATATATATATATATATATATATATATATATATATATATATATATATATATATATAATGGTAATACTCCAAGTAAAAACATCCACAGGGTAGTAATCCAAAGAATTTCAACCGGGTTTATAAAAAGTCCTCAATATCAAACATAGCTTTATATATGATTATTTTTATTTACACAGACATGTACAAAATCTGCGACACTGGCATGTCGATGTTATCGATCAACAGTTATTATAAACTGAGATCTGATCAGGCAGAGTTAGAATCCGATTTACACCTCAGATCATATTTGGAGAGAACCAAATATGATCTGAGGTTAAGATCGGATTCTAACTCTGCCTGATCAGATCTCAGTTTATAATAACTGTTGATCGATAACATCGACATGCCAGTGTCGCAGATTTTGTACATGTCTGTGTAATCATTTCCCCATGGCTACGGATTTAAATAGTTTTTATATAAGTGGCTGTATTCCCTTTTGTTTATAATGGACTATTCGAATATGTTTAATCTTTCAATTATTTCATAACTTTCAAATATTGCTAAACAGAAAGAAAGAGAGAGCGAGAGAGAGAGAAAGAGCGAGAGAGAGAGAGAGAGAGCGAACGAGAAAGAGTGACGGGGCGGATTAATCAAAACCGTATAAAATAAAAGCGAGGGGAGGTCAAATGAGATACAGTAAGAGGGAGAGAGTGTGTGATAAGCAAAACCTTAGTAAGAAAAGAGGCACTTACATTGTGATTAATTAGAGTAATCAAAATGTAATATATATCAAACATAACTCGCTTAAAAAAAACTGAGGAATATTTTGGCATGTATTTTGTCTGCATAATATATAGCAAAGAAAATTGTTTTTCTTGGCCTTTTGGCTAAGATCAAAGTGTAGTATCTGTTCCGATGGATACTTCACCCCATAGACTGGTATTGTCTTTGTCTTCAGGGCTTGATTTACGCCGGTCTATGGGTCTGTCCTGTGCAGTACTAGGAGGTCCACTCTCCCAGGCTTTGCCTTCCTTCTTTGGAGAGGAGTAAGTTTATTGCTTACTGCCTGACGCCACTACCGGAGAATGCCGACGGGGCTGCCCAGGCAATTTTAATGGCCAGAGTGCTCACCTCTCGGGCGCTGGCTTTTCAAACCCCACTTTCCCGACCCGACCTTGGGAAACATCGTACTTGTGGGAGTAAGATAAAACTGGCCTTGTGCCTAACTCCTGGAGAGGAGTAAATAGATACTCTATTTTAGTATAATAATAGATTCTATCCTCATCTGTCACGAGAGAAACTATCTCTCTCTCCCCCTCTCTCTCTCTCTCTCTCTCTCTCTATATATATATATATATATATATATATACATATAGTAATCCAGGTAAAGTAGACATCCACAGGATAAAAATCCACAGAATTTCTAGCGAGCTTATAAGAAAGTGCTCAGTAGTAAAACGATATATATATATATATATATATATATATATATATATATATATATATATATATATATATATATATATTACTCATACAGCGATGTACAAAAAATGCTACACTGACATGTCGATGCTATCGATCAATAGTTATAAGATCTCATCAGGAGGTAACAAGCTTAATCCTTCACTCAGATGTTCATATTCATAAAGTTTTTCCTCAATATTAACATCTGAGTGAAGGATCAGACTTTTTTACCACCTGATGAGATCTTAGTTTCTAATAAATATTGATCGATAACATCGACACAGCAGTGTAGCCGCTTTATGTACATGTATGTATAAATTAAAAAAATATATATATATGTGTGTATATGTATTTATATATATGTACTAGCTGTACCCGGCCACGCGTTGCTGTGGCTGTTAGTTGAAATGAAGAGGTGGCCTTTTGGAGTTCATTTTGATCCAGTTCCATAAGTTGCCATTTAATATGAATGGTTTAATTTTCCAATACTTGTGGATACACAATATTCTTAGTGGTTCCCGTTTCAGTGTAGATGAAGAGATTGTCCGGTTTGCCGACTCTAGAACATGCAACGTATAATTGCCCATGTGAGAAGCAATCAGTATGTAAATATAAGCCACAAAATTGTAAAGATTGTCCCTGTGCTTTGTTGATTGTGATAGCAAATGCCAATCGAATTGGGAATTGTAATCTCTTAAATTGAAAGGGCAGATCTGTTGGAATCATGGGAATGCGCGGAATTAGGACATCTTCACCTTTGAAAGGCCCTGTAAGAATTGTTGCTTCAATGATGTTGGTCAGTAATTTTTTTACTGAAAGACGTGTGCCATTACAAAGCTTAGGCTGGTTAATATTTCGCAGCATGATAATTGGTACACCAATTTTTAATTGCAGTACATGTGGTGGAATCCCTGGCAAATCTAGCGAATTCAAAAACTCTGAGGGATAATTGACTGCTTCATCTGCTTCAACAACAGTGTCGACTGACTTGTATGTGACTAACTCACCATGAATGTTCAACTGAATATTATTGTTGAGTTCGTGGACATCTTTGTTCTTCGGTGCAAGAATGGCTCGTTCACTCAGCCAACTGTGATTCTTAAAATGAATGTGGATGTCCGGGAATACTTTTGTAATTAATTCGTCTTTTGATGTAACTAAATTACAGAAGTTGTGTGGCAATGAAATTCGCCCTGTAGTGAGATTAGCTGGCACTTTTCCATTCCCAATTTCCAACAATTGTTTTGAAAAGAATTCTGGTGATAAATTATTTTGCTGCTGGACACGCATATTTATAGTCAAATTTAATGTCTTAACATGTCGCCAAAAAGTGGAGTATTTGAGGCAAGCAATTATTTCATCTGCTGGTGTTGATCGAGGAATTATAGGTAATGTTTGCCTGAAATCTCCAGCTAGCAATATCACTGCATTCCCAAATAATCTACCATTTCCACGCAAATCTTGCAATGACCGATCAAGAGCCTCCAGTGATTTTTTGTGTGCCATTGTGCATTCATCCCAAACAATAAGTTTACATTTTTGTAATACCTTTCCCATACCTGATGTTTTGGAAATATTGCACATGGGAGTTTCAATAAATTGCATGTTTAAAGGTAGTTTCAAAGCTGAATGAGCAGTTCGTCCACCTGGTAGCAATGTTGCAGCTATTCCTGAAGATGCAAGAGCTAAGGCTATGCCGTTTTGTGATCGAATGGCTGCCAAAATAAATTTAATTAAGAAGGTTTTACCAGTTCCTCCTGGCGCATCTAAGAAAAATATATTTCCCACTCCATTATTTACAGTCTGCATTATTTTGTTGTAAATGGCTTTTTGCTCAGGTGTTAGTTTGTGAATATTTTCTTGCACATACAACAAAAGATCATCTGTGTTGTAATTTTGTTCCCTATGTAATTCTACATCAAACAAAGCAGCAGCAGGTCGTGTCGGCGAGGTAATTCCTAATTGATTGAGAACTTTGTTTGCAATTTCTAAGCACAAATTTTCAATTCTTATCAATGCCTCATTATAGATTTCTGATGTAAAATCCAGGTAGGTATTTGGATTTTCATCGCGTATTTGATGGAAAATGTCTTCGGCCATGTGTGATTTATATTTCTCCCATAACTCTATTGGAGATGAAGGGGAGCAATTGGTCAAGATGATTGCAAACAATGCACGAATATTATTAGGATGGGATGTGTTGCACGCATCATTAATGCATTCATCCCAGTGTCTGTCATTTTCCAATAAATTCAGAGCTTGACATGCACTGCGAAAAGTGGCATGTGTAATGCTATTGACAATTTTTAATTGCTGGAATGATGTTGGACCAGGCACATTTACCAACAACATGCGAAGAAAGAAACATTCATCTTGTTTGGGATGGATAGTATACAGTCTGCCTATTGTGTTTTCTTTGAATATTCCAGGTTGTCCTTCAACTTGCTGTCCTCGTTTGCGTCGTTCAAATGAATGTCTACTCCTATTCCATGTGTAATACTGAGGCACTTCCGAATAGAGGAGTGTTTTTGCAAATGTGTCAGTTTGACATAACATGAAGAAAGCCGTTAATGTTATAGCCGGTGGATTCAAAGCTATTTGTTCCACATTCGAAGCTGTAAAGTAAACACGTTGTCCATTTTCTAGATGTACCGCTAAGTGCACAATAGCCGGACTTCGTTCATGTATGGGAAAAGAAAGAATTCGCCATACCGCTTCATTGCTGCTTATGTATCTTCCAGCTTGATACTGTGTGATTTCATCAATATGTAGGCTTTCATTCAGATCATTTCTACGTGTTTGCACGGCAAAAACTGCCATATCGCTGCCTTTATTCACATACTTACAAATGTATTTGATGGACTTAACAGAGTTACAGTATTCCACATTGATGTGTGATTTGTAGGTTTTTGATAGCAAAGGTGAATATGGGACAACCCATCGGTTATCAACTTCTATATTGCCATTTCGCATTTGTAAAGTTGCTAATTTACCGCCATCTTCTACCGACCTTCTTTTGTATAAAGGGTACCCATCATTTCCGGTAACTGTGTTGGGTAGTAATGCTCGGGGATATCGCTTTGAGCATTTTCCATCAAGCATGCATGGTGAATTTGGATTAATTATACCGCAAGGTCCGTGTATCATATGTTTAATTACAATTGCATGCAAATCCTTGTCAATGTCAGCATCAGGTAATTCAGCAGATATTACATTATCGATTTCGTTTGGACTGATTTTGTTGTAGAGCCAGATTAGGATATGGGAGTGTGGCAATCCTCTCTTTTGCCATTCCACTGAATACATCCAGCAGCACACAGAACCAAATACTTTATGTTTTACAATGAAATTTATTAGCGATTTAAGCTTTTGTCTGAATACACGCGCTGTAATATCATGTCTATCTACTGATGATTGGCCAGGAAGTAAAAGTTGTTTCATATCATTCCAAGCTGGGTTGCATGTAAAAGTAATGAAGAGGTCAGGACGCCCATAGAGACGAACATATGCAAATGCATCTTGAGTGTACTCATGCATATGACGTGGACTGCCTAAATATGAAGATGGTAAAATTGTTAGTCTTCCAACATTAGTTGTATTACCATCATTTACAACTGCATCTCGCAAATGAACATATTCTTCAGAACGAAGTTTGGACTGATTCAAACGGATGAATAGCAGACGTTCAGTTTCAATTTTTGCATACATGTCTACAATATATTGGTGGAACAATTGGCGGCATTTCAGAATGTGAATGTTTTCGTTCTCTCGAATCATAATTCGGTATGAGTAATAATTCATTGCGCTGCATTTCTTATCCGTTTCTTCGCCACTAACTGGATTTATCATGGTAACATTGAAATGATATCCATCAGCACCATCCCAAAAAAGGAGTGGATATTGCAGGGCATCGTAGCATCGATGAGTTGCAGCATTGTTTGTTAATTGGTCATTCCTCCTATGAAGAACAATATCCCTAGGTTGAAATTGATCTCCAACTATAACAATTGCCACTTCATCTATACTTGGAGCATTGAATCTTCGCACATGTTCTCCAGCAGGCGTTTTGTCAGCATGAATAATAATTTTGTGTGTATCAGATGGCATCATTTCAATGGCAGTTTTGAATAAAAGAACTAAATTGTTTTTATTATGGAGCATATCTTGCAGTTGGGAAACAATGGACCTTTTTATACTGGTTGAAATTCCACAGCGTGCATTCAGTTCATCATTGTTATCACCGATAAAATACATTTGTAGAAATTTATGTTGAGCATCTGGATATGGAAGCAGAGATCCAACTTTATGGTAAATTTGTCCTTTTACTTTAAAAGTTGGCATGAATTGAGCTGTAATAGTTTCTGCAGCGAACGACGTCATTTGGAAGCATGAGTTGTAGTTCCTGATGTTTGATAAAAAATGCTTCGATTCAGCCGTATTACCAGCAAGCAAAGTTTTTAATGGTTCTGGTGGATCTGCCAGTTGAGGTAGTTTAATTTTCCCTGCGGCACAACACAATCCATTAGTTTCTCCCTTAAATTTCAGAGCTTTGCAATAGGGACACACTTCAGTCATAGTGCCTATGTGAACATGGTGGCTTAAACTATAATCCTCATGAGGGTTGTAATGAAATGCTAGGCGATCCCAATCCAGGGATTGTTGAGCATGGAGCCTTGTTTGACGCCGATCTGCTAGTCTCAGCCTCTCGCGTTCGTTACGTTGTGAACGAAGCAGATCTGAAGATGCCTGACGGGATTGTTGTACCCGCAACCGTTCCTCTTCAAGTCTGGCTGCACGTCGCTGTGCTGATTCATTCGCACGTACTTGAATCATCCTTTGTCTAGCTTGTTGGTTTGCAGATGCCAGTTGTTCATGAGTTTGATTTGCAAGTAATCGACGCCTTGTTTGTGCACGGCGAGTATGACGACCTAAGTTTGATCTTTGGGGGGGCATGTTTACCTGTATAAATGTAACAGTAGGAAAGAATAATTGTATAAAGGTAAATGGATTAAAAAAAACAATAAATTATAACCCGCTTCAGGGTTGTCGAAGAAATGCAAGTATGGTTTTTTTTTTATAGATGAAGCATGTTAAAAGTAAGAAAATGAGGAAGAAGGCAGGTTTAAAAAACAACGAAGTAGATACGAAATGAAATTAAAGCACGTCTGTTAAGTATTAAATCGTACCTGAAGGATGGTTAAAGTCTAAAAAATGAGTAAATGCGAAATGAATTTAAAGCACGTGAGTTATGTATTAAATCCTACCTGTAAAAATGAAACAGTAGAAATGAATAATTTTATAAAGGTAACTGGTTTTAAAATAAACAATCAATTATAACGCGCGAGTAATGGTTGTGTAAGAAATGCAAGTAGTGTTGTTTTGTTTTTTTTAGAGATGAAGCATGATTAAAGAGAAGAAAATGATGAAGGAAGCAGGTTTTAAAAACATCGAAGTAAAGAGGAAAGTAAATTAACGCACGTTGAGTTTTTTTTTAGAGAGGAAGCATGGTTAAAGTAAAAAAAATGAGTAGATGCGAAATGAACTTAAAGCACGTGGTATATGTATTAAATCTTACCTGTAAAAATAAAACAGTAGGAATGAATAATTTTATAAAGATAACTGGTTTTAAAATAAACAATCAATTATAACGCGCGAGTAAGGGTTGTGTAAGAAATGCAAGTAGTGTTGTTTGTTTTTTTAGAGATGAAGCATGATTAAAGTGAAGAAAATGAGGAATGAAGCAGGTTTTAAAAACATCGAAGTAGAGAGGAAATGAAATTAACGCACGTTTGTTAGGTAAGTATTAGTGTAAACGTTTGTTTAGGGAAAAAAACAACGAATAAGGAAAACACTTTTTACGTATGAAGTAGATACGTGACAGCGGGAGGAGGAAGGTCAATCCGGAAGTGAAGTTGGACATGCAGGTTCGCAGAAACGGATTGTAAACCGGAAGTGCAACTTAGTAGGAACGAATTGTAATAAAAAGTGTTTTTTTTATGTGTAAAGTAAAAATTATGTTAATAACAGAAAAACATAGCTCGGATGTAAGGATTAAAAATTTCAGTGGTAATGGTATAGTAGAAGTATATTTCCATGGGAAACGAACAAACCAACTTTACATTTTTATATATATAGATATAGATTTAAGGCGATTACATGTAAACAGCTTGAAAAAAATATCCGCACTAAAAGAATTTTAAAAATATTAGACCTTAGGGTACTTATCCAGATTAGGACCCAAGCTAACCCTAACCGACGCCAAGTCGATTTTTGCTTGGGTCCTAATCTGGATAAGTACCGACTTTAGAGTAGGGCATCACTTTCCTGTATCAATTTAACGTAAAATGATCACACCTTTCAGACCAGTTTGTGGTTAGAAGGGACATGTGACCAATTTTCTTTTTTAATTCATGAAAAAAAAAAACTGCTTCGACCATTTTTGGGATTGCCTCGGGATTCTCCGTCAAAGTATTGAAGAAACCTCTTTTGTCATAAAAATTGATTAATAAATTTAAACAAAAATAAACAAAAAACGCAGACAAAAAAAATGTTTAACAATTTTGTGTTTATTTTAAATAAAATATTTAACTTCACACAAAACAAAATAACATTCGTGTTTACTGTTTGGTGCTAAAAAAATATTTAATTCAGCCGACGAAAAAGAAAAAAATAATAATAACACTTTTGTCACCGAAATGTCAAAAAATCCATAACAGCTGTAAGTTACAGCCTGTAACTGTACTAAACACACAAACAGAAAAGAAATTCCTTTTCGTTTTTATCAAGAAAGGGTGTACTATATTATATACTCATTCACGTGATGAGCAGGTTGAGATTGCGCAACACTTGCTTAAATGTAGACAGACACCCTTACAGGGGGTATCCATTGTCTTTCGAGACTGAAGAGGTCTTTATTACATATTTCATTATTTCTTGTGCGGTGAAGGAAAAAAAAAGACAAATATTAACAACCATAAACGAAAATTGACATTCACACAACTTACTGTTTTTTTGTTTTGTTGTTGTTGTTCTCGAAGTTAGATTATTTAAAAATAAACAAAAAACGCAGACAAAAAAAATGTTTTTAATAAAATATTTAACTTCACACAAAACAAAATAACATTCGTGTTTACTGTTTGGTGCTAGAAAAATATGTAATTCAGTCGACGAAAAAGAAAAAAATAATAATAACACTTTTTACGTATGAAGTAGATACGTGACAGCGGGAGGAGGAAGGTCAATCCGGAAGTGAAGTTGGACATGCAGGTTCGCAGAAACGGATTGTAAACGGGAAGTGCAACTTAGTAGGAACGAATTGTAATAAAAAGTGTTTTTTTAATGTGTAAAGTAAAAATTATGTTAATAACATTAAAACATAGCTCGGATGTAAGGATTTGCTATAAAAAAATTTCAGTGGTAATGGTATAGTGGAAGTATATTTCCATGGGAAACGAACAAACCAACTTTACATTTTTATATATATCGATATATGTATATATATATATATATGTATGTATGTATATATATAAATATATATATATATATATATATATATATATATATATATATATATATATATATATATATATATATATATTGGCCCTGGTTAGCCATGCTGATGACGACTGATAGTCAGACACATTTGTTATTAATTACTTTTATATGAACATAAAATAATTTATAAATATATATATATATATATATATATATATATATATATATATATATATATATATACATATAAAATAAAAAATAATTATACGTCCCATTAAAATAGTTGACTTGATGCAATGGTCTTTACCGCTAAGGAAGTCGAAAAATACTCAGAAATCAGCTATTTTTCTATCGACATTAATTACAACAACAACAACTATGTAACATTATGGCGATAACAAAATTGTACATACTTAAACAAAGTGTTTGTAGTCCTGTGGTAAAATGCCAGACTGCAAACAGTAATATCGTAGGTTCGATTCCTTGCTGAGCTTAGTCGTGACGTCTGATAGCCAGCAACACGT
>OY744533.1:8348492-8350992 GCA_963556195.1 Sepiola atlantica | reverse complement strand
AGCACCGGGTTGCTACACTCTCTGTTTTGAGACATGTAGCTGTAGAAATGTCATAGTAATGGTATGTAATGTATGACTAATTTCCGATAGCCCTTTCTCGTATACTCATAAAAGTTGTCCTGGAGTTCATAGATTAGATCCATTGCTCTATCTAGATTTCGTAATTCCGTTATCTCTTTCACTCCAAACACTTTCTCACACCTGAGGCAATTCTCAATCTCTACAAATCGAATGTTAGACCATGTATAGAGTACTGTTGTCAAATTTGGGTTTGTCAGATTCGATCCCATTATATATAAGAATATACACATACCAAACTATATATGGTCCTGGGTATGACCTTACAAGACATCCAGGGGTGAGGCCTCCATTTGGGTGCTGTGGGGGATGTGGAGTTGCCTATTAGTTTCCATTGCTCTCAGATCCACTCTGACCCGGAATGGTAGTACCTGTAAGGGCCCCATCTATGAGTTAAATAGAACCTACTGGCGCTACCGAATCTGGCTGTCTGAAGTTATTGTCTTCCTGGCTCAAAATGCACCAAACATTGATGTTTTATTTTTTTCTTTCTTTAAAAATTCAACCATGTTCTGCAAAATCTAAAACAAAAACTGACAATTTCCCTCTTATTCCCTCTATCTTCTTTCTCCCCACCCCTTTCACTCAACCAAACACCATGAATAAGTACTTAAACATATAAAGAACTTGAAGCATAAAAACCTTCATAAAAATGACCGGATTCAGCATTAAATGACCTGAAAAAGGTTCGATATGCCGTGAAACAAAAACAAGCAAACCAAAAACCATGATTAAACATTTGAACATATAAAGAACTTGAAGCATAAAAAACTTCACCGAAATGACCAGATTCGGCATTAAATAACCCGAAAAGGGTTGATATGCCGTTAAATAAAACAAACAAACCAAAAACCATGAGTAAACATTTGAAGATATAAAGACTTGAAGCATAAATACCTTCACCAAAATGACCAGATTCGGCATTAAATAACCCGAAAAGGGTTGATATGCCGTTAAAAAAAACAACCGACCAAATTATATAAATAGAGATAGTACGAAGATGAAGTTTTGTTAAAGGTTAATGGAAATCCTTAATGTCAAAATATATTGAGAATTTTTGTCTTTCTGGGGTTTTTTTATTGCATAATCCTCAGAGGATCTTTGCATACGTTTTGGAGACACAATCCTACCATACTCTTCAGTGCTTTGTTAATCTTTTCACCGTTACAAAGAAAACGATCTACATCTGCATGTCTTAATCATATATAAATATAGATTTTGTCCGTCTGTCTGTCCGTCGCAATTCCTTTTAACGTAACAAACACATTTAAGAATTTGTCTCATTTCGAATATCAGAGATCTTATTACTAATGAATAATTATTGATTCCCAATTAATAAAGCGTAAGCCATGGCCGGAAATCGAAACCGAAACCTTGAGATTTTCAGTCTGAGGTTGTACACACTAACATATTTGGACTTTCTTATGAATAGTGTTTATAATATTACCTTAAAGACATAGTTGTTGCTTTGGCTTCACATCATAGATTTATGATTTACGTCATATTTGAAAAAAAAGAATTTAAGCCGTTTTTATTCCAGGTGAAAGAATACAACATACAAATAGAGGTAAATAAATGTGATCAGCATCAACCAAATACAACGCAGCATATATATATATATATATATATATATATATATATATATATATATATATATATATATATATATGTATGTATATATATATATATATATACGTTAAAAGTGGATATATATATATATATACACTTTTAACGTATATATATATATATATATATATATATATATATATATATATATATATATATACGTTAAAAGTGTATATATATATATATATATATATATATATATATATATATATATATATATACAGGGTGGGCCAAAATAAGGGTCCTATCTTTAAATTTGAATAACTTGAATTTGAATAACTTCCACAAAATAAAAGTTAAACTCACCAAACTTTATGTGTGTGTAGACTGACCCTTCCGAGATTTTTTGAAATAAACAAAACAAATTTTAGCCGAAAAACACTTCTTAAAACTTACAAAAACTAAAGTATTGTTTTTTACACTGTTTTGAGTTTTTTAAGCAAAAATAATGGTTTCTAAATGAGGGTACGTTCCTTAGGGCTAATACGGCTCATGCTTGCTTGGGAAGGGGTCCTTTACTTATTCTAAAAAAAAATTTTTTTAAATCAATAAATAAAAAAGTTATGAATTTTTAAAAATAGGACCCTTATTTTTGCCCATCCTGTATATATATACATTTTCAGAACCAGATTTTATTAAAGCAAGGAATACAGACGTTTGTGACATTTTTGGGGGTGGAATGAAATTGAAAAGTGTAAACCCAGAGGAAAAAATTAAAAAAATTAAAAACATATTTTTAAAAATACATTAATATACTAAGCCGGCTTTCGACCACACTTATCAGAATAACTACGTG
>OY744533.1:8258492-8345992 GCA_963556195.1 Sepiola atlantica | reverse complement strand
TTGGCAAAGGCCAAGATTTAAAATTTGAAAAAATAAAATAAAATAAAAGTTGTAGAGGAAGAAACACAGGGCAAAATTATGCCCGAATGCAAGCAAATGTCCGATTGCTAAAAAGTCCGGTGTCGAAAAGTCCAGCGGAGAGAATGAGCTGTAGATAGGTAGGTCGTTAAAAGGCCCGAAAGGTTGTGAGAGAGGATTCAAAGTTAAATTCCAAGAAGCCACAACTTCAGGTGCGGCGAAAATAGAAAATCCAAAGGGTAAAATGTCCGATAAGAGGTACGCTCGTGGATATATATTATATATATATATATATATATATATATATATATATATATATATATATATATATATATATATATATATATATAATCAAATATAAACCAAAAGTAAACTTTTAGTAAATAGGCCCTATAGTGAAAAGGTTAAGCTCAATATACGAGATAGATCAATTATAAAGATAAAAGAAATAAGAGTGATAAACATGTACGAATGTCCAAATTTATTTCAAATTTCGATTGTGCAATGCAAGGTGTATTCTGTAATACCAGTGTTTATTATTCTTTCCTTAAGCCAAGGCTTTTCAATGATCGAAATCTTATCATCAGAGGAGAAATACAGATAGATAAGTTGACTGTAGAAAAAGCCAAAGTTCAAATATTTTAAAAATATTAAAAATATTAAAAATAGGATGAAAAAAGTTCGTGTAAAAATGATATGTGGTTTGTCCAGATGGTAATTGTCCGTTGAAGGAGTGTCCGTTGAGGAGATTTTTGAGAAGAAAAAAAAAAATTTTTTTCCGTAGGAGCAGTATGGAGAGGGTGTTCAAAAAGAAATAAATCCAAATGGTAAATGTTGAAATCAAAAACGCAGATGGAGCGCACTTACATGGAATTGAAGTAAGAAAAACGGCCATTTGTAGTAACTTCCTGGTAGAAAAGGGCGAGAGGAATAATTAAACAGATATGCTAGCGAGCGAATCCAAGATAAGATTTCGATCTTTGAAAAGCCTTGGCTTAAGGAAAGAATAATAAACACTGGTTTATTACAGAATTGCATTGAACAATCGAAATCTGGAATAGATTTGAACATTCGAAAATGTTTATCACTCTAATTTCTTCTATCTTTATATATATATATATATACATATACATATATATATATATATATATATATATGAAGCAATCCAACAAAAGATATAAGCGTCAACTAATATCTTATAATTAGTGAAACATCCGGATAAAAAAACTGAAGCTCAATATACTGGATAGAGCATTAATATTATAATATAAAATGAAGTAATAAAATAAGGTGTCAATCAAATTTTATTAGAATTCAAAGTTCATGCAAAGCATCCTTAAGTCCTTAGCTCATGAGTTTTCAAAGATAATTCTTCTCTTCAGAGGACCATTACCGCAGTTATACTACTACAGGCAATAAAATTACGCTTTGAAAATATATAAAATTATATACACAAATATATAAAAATACATAACATCAAACATATCAATCCAAAAACATACTTTTGTTGAATCCATACAGTCCATCCAGGTCATATAAGTTGAGAAGCATAATCAGGAAGGACATAACTCCAAGATACAAACAGCAGTCCAAATATGTGAAATTGAAGGGGCCGGCAAGGTTATCCAGTCGCGAAATGTGTCCATATTCAATGTTAATGATAAATAAATCAATCAAAACAATACAAAAAGTCCAATCAAAGTTCCGAGATCCCAACATGTGCAACTCTAATCAAATCCAAATTCGTTGTTTAATTAGAAAACCAGCTAAATCCGAATTGAGCAAAACAAGACGGACTCCCATCACATCTAGCCAGAAGAGCGAAAAATATATAAGTGATCTTCTCACCAGACATGACAAATCCCTAACGAACAGAAGGCGATATTAAATTGTCTACATCTCAGAATGACTTCAACGGGTTCAAGATTATGTCTGTCCTACTTCCTGTTTGACAGGTTCAAGAAAAGACAGCAAACATACAACCCCGCCATCCATCCCACCCAAATTAGGTTTTCACTGTCTGGGTCAGTAAGCTTATTCCATGTCAAAAGGGAAAGGAGCTAAGAAGTTAAAAGAAACTAAAAGGGAGTTAGGAAAATTAGGTCAAGTCATCACGTACCCATCCAAAAGTATTACTTAAAGTCTGGCTTACAGTAAAAAACCGACTTCACAAATCCAGCCCCATCAAGTAATTTAGAATATTTATGAAGTTAAAAATTACGAAGTTATCAAATTCCAATAATTTTATAGTTTAATTCAAGATTTAATTTTTAAGATTTAATTTTAACAGGCTAGAAATTATTAGTAGTTTAATTTAAGATTCAATCCATCAGCCCAGGAATTCCAACTCAAGGCCTGACATTCCCCAATTAAAAAAGTTTAACCTGCCCTAAGGTTTAATTTTTCCCAATTAAGATTTAATTTTCCCAATTACGAAGTTATCTAAATAATTATAACTTAATAATTTAATAGTTTAATTTAAGATTTAATTTTATCAGATTAGGAAGTTTAATTTAAGGTTAGGTTTGTTCAATCAAGAAGTCCAATCCAAATTAGGGCTTAATTTTTCCTAATCTAGAAGTTGTAAATATATTCAAGGTTTAAGGTTTAATATTTCCCAATTAAGAGGTTGTAAAGATATTGTAAAGGTATTGTAAATATATTTAGAAACTGAAAATTTAGGTGTATACATTTAGAAACTGAAAATTTAGGTGTATAAACCCTTACAACCTCGGAGTCTAAATCCCTTAGGCAAAAAAGATTAAAAATCAAAAAGGACCCATCTCGAAGTCTGGACACCCCCGGTTTCATTGCTAGCCCAAACAGCTACGGCAAAACTAGTGGTGGTTTCCATATAGCATATTTGAATTTCCTTCTGTGTCGACATTTGGAGACTAATTCACTCCTAGAATTTATCAGATTTAAATGTTTAGGTGCAGTAGCTATCATTACAGCTTCAGAGTTGCATAGACCACAAGATCTGGATCCTGGGCTGTAGGAGTTTGATTTTTTTAAGATAGACCATTCTATATTGTGTGGAATATTATTTGATCTTAAATTTTTAACTAAAGTGGTCAGGGATGTTCTGTTGTTACCGACATCGTTATTGAAGGAGTAGTTATGCATGGAAATGCGGGATTTAATTAAATTTGCTGTGGCCCCAATATATGTGTGTACCCTAGGATTTACCCTTATTCCCGCGCCATTTATATTCCTATTCACAGGTCTATTTCTATTTACTGTATTTATATGATGTGGATTAGGTTGGTTGATTGATTGTATATTATTGTTATCGTTACCTTCCATTGGGAACTCATTACCGGTTTGCTGAGGTAGAGGATGGATATTAGAATTGTTAGGTCTAGAGTTATGGTGCAAATTAGTTGTGGTGCTCAATTGTGGAATTTGATTAGGGGCTGTATTTATGTGGTCTCTAGGATTCATTATATAATTATTTTGCTCAGTTACAGTACAAGCATATACAATATCAGAATATGTGCATCTATTGTCCAATGGGCAATCACTGGTGCGCCTGCAGTTGCATGTATTTATAGGATTGGAATAATTAGAATCAGATTGGATATTTTTTATTTTTTTGCTATTTGCTGAGATTATTGTTTGGGCTATATTTGGCATAGTAGAGTATGAAATTTTAATTGAATTCTTATTGAGTATGGAGCTATATTTATGTGGGTATTTAAAAGAGTTTTCCAATATTTTAAAGAATTCCTTCGGGATATTGGTTTTAACGTTATTATTGAAAGGTGGGTTAAACCAAATATTATTTTTCCTTCTAAGGCGTTTACGTGCAGTAGGTGTAGGGCTATCTATATGTTCTTGATTTTCATCAGGTATGATGGAGTTATGTCCTTCCTGATTATGCTTCTCAACTTATATGACCTGGATGGACTGTATGGATTCAACAAAAGTATGTTTTTGGATTGATATGTTTGATGTTATGTATTTTTATATATTTGTGTATATAATTTTATATATTTTCAAAGCGTAATTTTATTGCCTGTAGTAGTATAACTGCGGTAATGGTCCTCTGAAGAGAAGAATTATCTTTGAAAACTCATGAGCTAAGGACTTAAGGATGCTTTGCATGAACTTTGAATTCTAATAAAATTTGATTGACACCTTATTTTATTACTTCATTTTATATTATAATATATATATATATATATATATATATATATATATATATATATATGTATATGTATATGTATATATATATAGCACTAGAGGAAGTGAAAGAATTAAATAAGGTGCGAATCAAATTTTATTGCGATTCAAAGTTCAAGCAAAGAACTTTAAAGTCCTTAACTCATGAGTTTTCGAAGAAAATCTTCTCCTCAGAGGACCATTACCGCAATGGCATTACTGCAGGTAATAAAATTAAACTTTGAAAATATATAAAAAAATATATAGAATACATAAAGTTATATAAAACATCAAATATTATTTTATTCTTTCACTTTATCTAATGCTATTAATGCTCTATCCAGTAAATTGAGTTTCATTTTTATCCGGATGTTCACTAATTAAAGATATTAGTTGCCTCTTATATCTTTTGTTGTATAAACGTTTATATATATATATATATATATATATATCTTTATGCATATATATATATATATACATATATCTTTATATATATATATATATATCTTTATATATATATATATATATATATATGTGTGTGTGGGAACTGAAAAAGGAAAAACTAGAAAGGATGTTTTTTTATACATTCATAATGTTTCGTCTTTATTTTTAAGACTTTTTCAAGATAATAATATCAAGAAAAATGTCACGCAAGTACGTGAAAATATTGGGTTTACATGATTGGTTGATGGAAAGAAGTAGTAGCCACTGCTGGGAGCAGTAGGACCGGGTCCGGGCTTAGTAAAGCAATGAGCATGACATTTTTCTTAATATTATCATCCTGAAGAAGTCTTAAAAATAAAGACGAAACGTTGATGAATATATAAAAAATAACATACTTTTTCGTTTTTCCCATTTCAGTTCCTATCACGTTGGATTAACTTCATCCTTCCTTTCTCATATATATATATATATATATATATATATATATATATATATATATATATATATATATATATATATATGCGTTTGTTTGTGTGAGAGAGAGGGTATGTCTATATATGTCCGCGTGCTCTGCTTTTCGCATTCGGTAACCACATTCTTCGCTATTTTGTTGGTCGATAGCGTGCATAAGTTTGCAAGTAAATTGCTATTGGAAGTTGAGAAGATGCAAGCTAAGAAAAATGGTGTCTTAGCAGGCGAATGCCATTGATATACGCCATAAAAGTGTGATAGCAGTTGCAATTGGTCACGCATCCTATTTGGAAAGCTGCCTACACCGGACTAAAATACTTTCAATATTTGCAAATTAAGCCTATGTTACACAAGACCCCAGACCACACACACACACACACACACACACACTATATATATATATATATATATATATATATATATATATATATATATATATAACATTAATTATTAAAGACAATATATGTATTATCATATATCATCAGATCCTTTGAAGATTCAGCTCAATGTTTGTCAGTTATTGATAACAGAGCAAAATATAGAACAGTTTTTTTTATTATATTCCAATAACCATGGTTTGTTTTATTACTTTTATTTTTATTTTTATTTTTATTTTAGGAAAAAAAGGAAAAAAATAAAAATAAAAGTAATTAAATAAACCATGGTTATTGGAATATAATAAAAAAAATTGTTATATATATATATATATATATATATATATATATATATATATATATATGTATGTATATGAAGAGTTCGAATGAAAACGCGATAAATCCAATTTGTTAAAATCGAGACATTATAAAAGAGAAGGACGAATATATAAAATCCAGACTTCGCTTAACGACTAATGTTAATTGAAAGCAAGAAGAAAGTATGCCTTCATAATATAAGTGAAACATAATTTTGGTGTGTCGTCGAGTGTTGAAATACAACACTTTTTGTAGTGATAGCTTTGTAATTTTCAAAATGGTGTTTATAACGTTTTGCATTCGAACTCTTCATATATATATATATATATATATATATATATATATATATATATATATATATATATATATATATATATATATATATATATATATATATATACATGAGAAAAACAAGGAATCACTACAAAGGGTATATTCATCAACGTTTCGTCTTTATTATTCTTCAGGTTGATAATATTAAAAGAAATATCATGCAAGTACGTGAAAATATTGGGTTTACATGATGGGTTGGTGGGAAGAAGTAGTACCCATCATGTAAACCCAATATTTGCACGTATTTACATGATATTTTTCTTAATATTATCATCCTGATGAAGTCTTAAAAATAAAGACGAAACGTTGATGAATAAATTAAAAAAAACATCCTTTTTGCTATTTCCTTTTTCATTTCCCATCACGTCGAATTATTTTTATCTTTTCTTTCTCATATATATATATATATATATATATATATATATATATATATATATATATATATGTATATATATATATATATATATATATATATATATATATACAAAGATAGATGAAAGAAGAGGGATAAACATGTAAGAATGACAAATTTATTTCAACTTAGATTGTTCAATGCAAAGTATACTCAGTAAAACTATTTTTATTATTCTTTCCTTAAGCCAAGGCTTTTCAAAGATTAAAATCTTATCATCAGAGGAATTTCATAAACAGATAAGTTCGCAGTGGAAAAGCCAAAATTCAAAATTTAAAAAAATATTAAGTAATCTTGAACTTTTGTCTATGCTGCCTTCACGAAAACCTTTCTTTTTCATCTGTAAATCTTCTTTCACTAGACACCTTATCAACGGACATTTACCAACTGGACAGCCCTCATATCGTTTTACACGCACTCTCTCACTTTCCATTACTTAATATTTTTTCAAATTTTGAATTTTGGCTTTTCTACTGCCAACTTATTCATCTATGTAATTCCTCTGATGATAAGATTTTAATCTTTGAAAAGTCTTGGTTTAAAGAAAGAATAATAATAATCATATTTTTTACCGAGTACACCTTGCATTGAACAATCGAAGTTGAAATAAATTTGTATTCCTACATGTGTATCCCTCTGCTTTCATCTATCTTTATAATTGCTCAATGTCGTATATTGAGCTTACACCATTTCACTATAGGTTCTATCTACTAAAAGTATACTTTTAGTTTCATATTATATATATATATATGTATATATATATATATATATATATATATATATATATATATATATATAATAACATAATCAACATAGTACTTTTGTTTTCTCCCAGTTTAAAATCTAAGGTGTCATGTTGATCTGAGCATATTTAATATTATGAATTATATAACGATCTAATTATTCAATAATCGAGCACTCTGTTAGATTATGTCTATCAAATGAGACCGAGAATTATATATATATATATATATAATTTTTTTTATTCATACAAACACTATTGGTTACATACGTGCATACATGTTTCAGTTGTACTTATCACAGAGAGTCAACCTCTTCAGACCAACTGAATAGGGTGACTCTCTGTGAAGAGTAAAACCGAAATATATATGCACATATGTAACCAATAATGTTTGTATAGATAACAGTTTATACTTAAGAACAGCTCTACTTGTTATTGAGCACTTTTTGTAAACACTGGAGTTTCAACGGATTTACATCTACAGAAACTAATACAATACAGGTACCATATATATATATATATATATATATATATATATATATATATATATATATATATATATATATATGTATATATATATACATATATATATACATATATATATATATATTTATATATATATATAAAAGTTCGGCTACAAACATTTAAAGAAATCTTTATTTTCAACAATTGTATATCATTATATTATTTAGCAGAACATTGTCAGTACACACCCAACGTTATATATTACACTATAGCATGCCAGTATTTAAACTTAGATATTTAAAACGTAAGACATGTATCAAAGTATTACACTCAAAATTAGTAGTTGAAGTATATTGATATTTTAATATACAGGGGAAGCTAGTTTTGAGAAGTTTATGTTGTTTTGCGTTAATGTTCACAGTATTTTGTGGATATTCAGACGTAACCGCGAATTGATCATGTTGTGATATCGATTGAAGGAATGGAGAAGACTAATCAACCAAATGAAAGGTGCCATATCAAACCTAAAACAACACAGAATCTAATCAATAACTCAGATTTTGAGTAAAATGTTGTCTTGTCAAAAGTACATGATGATGAATATTCATCTCTCATGAATTAAGTGGTGTACTGTAATAAAGTACGTCATTTTGAAAAAAATGGATTTTTTATTTGTTATATACTATAGCCATATTCGACCCAGAAGTAATTGCACATGTAGAACTCAAGTTGTATCTTTCAAACCACGGCCATTTTGAAATCCTATATGTTAGCTAATTTATAAAGATACACAATGCAGATTGTAACCACTGAATTCCTTTTATCCAAAAATATAGATTTGGACACCAGAATCGAGTCAATAGCAGCATTAAACCCAAAGATAATCGAAAATGTATGTTTCAAACCACGGCCATTTTGAAATCCAATTTGTTAGCTTATTTATAAAGATACACAATGCAGATTGTAACCATTGAATTCCTTTTATCCAAAAATATAGATTTGGACACCAGAATCGAGTCAATAGCAGCATTAAACCCAAAGATAATCGAAAATGTATGTTTCAAACCACGGCATTTTTGAAATCCAATTTGTTAGCTTATTTATAAAGATACACAATGCAGATTGTAACCATTGAATTCCTTTTATCCAAAAATATAGATTTGGACACCAGAATCGAGTCAATAGCAGCATTAAACCCAAAGATAATCGAAAATGTATGTTTCAAACCACGGCCATTTTGAAATCCAATTTGTTAGCTTATTTATAAAGATACACAATGCAGATTGTAACCATTGAATTCCTTTTATCCAAAAATATAGATTTGGACACCAGAATCGAGTCAATAGCAGCATTAAACCCAAAGATAATCGAAAATGTATGTTTCAAACCACGGCCATTTTGAAATCCAATTTGTTAGCTTATTTATAAAGATACACAATGCAGATTGTAACCATTGAATTCCTTTTATCCAAAAATATAGATTTGGACACCAGAATCGAGTCAATAGCAGCATTAAACCCAAAGATAATCGAAAATGTATGTTTCAAACCACGGCCATTTTGAAATCCAATTTGTTAGCTTATTTATAAAGATACACAATGCAGATTGTAACCATTGAATTCCTTTTATCCAAAAATATAGATTTGGACACCAGAATCGAGTCAATAGCAGCATTAAACCCAAAGATAATCGAAAATGTATGTTTCAAACCACGGCCATTTTGAAATCCAATTTGTTAGCTTATTTATAAAGATACACAATGCAGATTGTAACCATTGAATTCCTTTTATCCAAAAATATAGATTTGGACACCAGAATCGAGTCAATAGCAGCATTAAACCCAAAGATAATCGAAAATGTATGTTTCAAACCACGGCCATTTTGAAATCCAATTTGTTAGCTTATTTATAAAGATACACAATGCAGATTGTAACCATTGAATTCCTTTTATCCAAAAATATAGATTTGGACACCAGAATCGAGTCAATAGCAGCATTAAACCCAAAGATAATCGAAAATGTATGTTTCAAACAACGGCCATTTTGAAATCTAATTTGTTAGCTTATTTATAAAGATACACAATGCAGATTGTAACCATTGAATTCCTTTTATCCAAAAATATAGATTTGGACACCAGAATCGAGTCAATAGCAGCATTAAACCCAAAGATAATCGAAAATGTATGTTTCAAACCACGGCCATTTTGAAATCCAATTTGTTAGCTTATTTATAAAGATACACAATGCAGATTGTAACCATTGAATTCCTTTTATCCAAAAATATAGATTTGGACACCAGAATCGAGTCAATAGCAGCATTAAACCCAAAGATAATCGAAAATGTATGTTTCAAACAACGGCCATTTTGAAATCCAATATGTTAGCTTATTTATAAAGATACAAAATGCAGATTGTAACAACTGAATTCCTTTTATCCAAAAATATAGATTTGGACACCAGAATCGAGTCAATAGCAGCATTAAACCCAAAAATAATCCAAAATGTATGTTTCAAACAACGGCCATTTTGAAATCCAATATTTTAGCTTATTTATAAAGATACACAATGCAGATTTTAACAACTCAATTCCTTTCATCCAAAAATATACATTTGGACACGAGAATCGAGTCAATAGCCGCATTAAACCCAAAGATAATCGAAAATGTATGTTTCAAACAACGGCCATTTTGAAATCCAATATGTTAGCTTATTTATAAAGATACAAAATGCAGATTGTAACAACTGAATTCTTTTTATTTAAAAATATAGATTTGGACACCAGAATCGAGTCAATAGCCCCATTAAACCCAAAGATAATCGAAAATGTATGTTTCAAACAACGGCCATTTTGAAATCCAATATGTTAGCTTATTTATAAAGATACAAAATGCAGATTGTAACAACTGAATTCCTTTTATCCAAAAATATAGATTTGGACACCAGAATCGAGTCAATAGCAGCATTAAACCCAAAGATAATCGAAAATGTATGTTTCAAACAACGGCCATTTTGAAATCCAATATGTTAGCTTATTTATAAAGATACAAAATGCCGATTGTAACAACTGAATTCTTTTTATTTAAAAATATAGATTTGGACACCAGAATCGAGTCAATAGCAGCATTAAACCCAAAGATAATCGAAAATGTATGTGTCAAACAACGGCCATATTGAAATCCAATATGGCGGTTTGTTGGTACAAAATATGCGATTAGGATTGTTACCATTATATTCCGTGTTCCACAAAACATACATTTAGACACGAGGATGGAGTCTATATCAGCATTAGACCCAAATATAATAAAAAATGTAAGTTTCAAATAGCGGCCATTTTTAATTCCAATATGGGAGAAATAAGGAAAGAATTCTGAATGGCTCAATATCTGAAAATGTTCGCCATATATCAATGTGCCAAATTTGATTCTTGTATCACAAATTGCACAATCCTTTTGAAATTTCGAGCTAAAACGCTTCACTTGCTGTGTCAACTGAAAAATGTATATATATAAATATTTATATATATATATATATATATATATATATATATATATATTATTTAGTACAGTAAATCAGTACAACATTAGTACCGTCGGTTTCAAGTTCCGGAAGTGCGGGACTTCCCGACTTTCTTCAGCTTAACAAAGCTGAAGAAAGTCGGGAAGTCTCGCACCTGCTAAACTTGAACCCGACGGTACCGATGTTTTACCAATTTTCTGTACTTAATAATAAATAAATATTTCTGCTCTTAACCTTGAGTCTCTCAATTGATCGAGCACTCTGCTAGGATTTTCCCTTTACCTTGTAAAGAAGAAGATATATACATATATATATATATATATATATATATATATATATATATATATATATATATATATATATATATATTAGGGGAGGTCGATTTTGAAACTGTAAATTATCGCACTCGAAGAAAGTTGCCAAATAATGTCAAAAGTTACCACAAGAAATATTTTTCTTCAAAATTTTGTATTTATTTGAGCATTGCAACTTTAAGATCAAATAAATCGAGATTTTTTCTCACTGCCGAGATTTCACCGGCAGATGTGTCGCCTTAAATTAAACCCGGGTTTTAACAAAAAAAAGTAATACATTACTTAATAATAAATATTTTAAAGTTTATTATTATTTTTCTTAAGAAATTAAATGTACATATTCAAATTAAAAAGGAATAAAACACTATGATATTTAATGTTATATATAAATAATTATTTGTTTACATAGGCGTTTTATTTATTGGATATTTTTTATGGTATTCACCGGTTGAAAATTCATCGGGCGAATTTGACTTCCCGTGTTGATTGTCTGTTTAATTATCACACATATATATTGAATTGTCGAGCGCTGGCTTATCTAATCCCACTTTCCCGACCTTTAGTCACACCTTACCTTGTGGGAGTTAGATAAATAAAAACTAGTTCAGCCAGGGGGTTTTACCCCACCAAATAAACCGGTATCGTCCGGGCCTTTGGGTCTGGATTCACGCCCGTCTACTGGGGCTTGTCCGTCCTGTGCAGTTCTAGGAGGTGCATCTCCCAGGTTTTGCCTTCCCTCTTTGGGGAGGAGTAAGTTTATTGCTTACTGTCTGAGGCGGCCCTACCGGGGAATGCCGACGAAGCTGCCCAGGCAATTTTTAAATGGCCAGAGTGCTCACCTCTCGAGCACTGGCTTTCTCATCACACTTTCCTGACCTTTTGTCAATCTTACCTTGTTGGGGGTAGATAAATAAAATCTAGTTCAGCCAGGGTTTTTTACCCCACCAAATAAACCGGTATCGTCCGGGCCTTTGGGTCTGGATTTACGCCCGTCTATTGGGGCTTGTCCGTCCTGTGCAATTCTAGGAGGTGCATCCTCCCAGGCTTTGCCTTTCCTCTTTGGGGAGGAGTAAGTTTATTGCTAACTGTCTGAGGCGCCCCTACAGGGGAATGCCGACGGGGCTGCCCAGTCAATTTTTTAATGGCCAGAGTGCTCACCTCTATAGCGCAGGGTTATCTAATCCCACTTTCCTGACCTTGTGTCACATCTTACCTTGTTGGAGGTAGATAAATAAAACTATTTCAGCCAGGAGTTTTTACCCCACCTAAAATATATGTATTGGAGTTGATGGGAGAATGGATAAGGACACATTGATGTATAAGGAAATTGTGGATGAAAATAGACAGAGAATTATGAAAAAAACTAAGGGACCAGAACACCATTTAACTTTTACAAAAGAAACACCATGTGAAAGTAAATATCTGACACATAGAGTTCTTCCGAATAGTGGTGCAACAGGTGCTGTTCATGCAGATCAAGTGGTGGATGTTTTGCATGAATTCCACAGTGAGAACAGTATCAAGGCTATACTTGTTGACAACACTAATACCAACACAAGTTGCGATGGTGGAATGGTTGCAATTTTAGAAAAAAAACTTTTTAAAACTCTTCACACAATTGGTTGCTCTTTGCATCATAATGAACTACCTTTCAGAGCCCTTTTTAAAAACATAGATGGTTGCGCAAAGGGCCCTACAACATTCAGTAGCCCTCTGGGGAAATTATGCTCAAATGATTGATATGATTTACCCCAAATATCATTTTCCACTATTAGCAATCCTCTAGAGTCAATTTTTAAAATTGATGAAATACATGATCTTAGTTCTGACCAAAGACTCCTTTATGAATACACAGTAGGTATTTCTAGAGGTAAGGTAGACTCTAGATATGCCTCCTGGAAAATTGGTCTTTTAAACCAAGCAAGATGGTTAACTTTGGCCATCAGGCTTATGTGTTTATGGACTCGTGGTGCATACCCACAAAGGCACACAACAAAACTACACTATGTAGTAAATTTTATTGTAAATGTGTATGCCACTTTTTGGTTTGAAATTAAAAGAAATAGTAAATTCCACAATCAGTAAGTGCACATTTTTAATATGACCCAGAGGATTAAGGAGAAGCCTCAGGAAATCCAACATATCACATTTAGAAATATACAAGGTAATACATTTTGTTTACTGCCTGAAAACTTTCTATATTCCATGGTTAAATCTGAGGAGATTGAAGTAAGAGAAGAAGCTTTAAAAAGAATTTTGGCCATTAGGTAAGTAATATTTATTCATATATCTCTGACTCAATTATTTATTCCAATTTATAGAATGATTTTTAAAGATTTTATCTAATTTCACCATAATTATTAAAGCAGTACAGATTGGAATTTTTTAATAATTCAATTAATTAATTTGTTCTTTCAGGAGTGAGGAGTCAACCAGAAAAAGATTAAAAAGAATACTACCTATTAATTTTAATGCCACACATTGGACACAATTAATAGATTTAAAATTATGCGGCATTTTTGAACCACCAATGACGGAAGATTTTACTGAATCTGAACTTCGAGAATCGTTGATGAATGGAACCAAGCTTGACTTGCCAGATTTGCTCTCACATTCTCAGGGTGTGGAACGGGCAGTTAAGTTAATAACAGAAGCTTCACAAACTGTATATGGTTTTGAAGCAAGGCATCAACACATTACAGCCAAAGTTTTGAGTCAGAAATTGAGACCAGCATTTTTGTCTAAGGGGTCTTATATGGAGCAATTTGACTCTCTATATTAAGCTTCATTAAAATAGTGTTAGGTTTTTCCTTATTTCTTTGCTTGTTATATTTTCACTAATAACAGAAAAAATCATTTTTTTAGGTATTCAAATATTACTGTTTAATTCATAACGTTAAAAGGTAGTTTACAAAAGCAGATACTGAAAATGAGGGGGGGGCAAATTTTCAATTTGAAGATTTCTTTAATTCATATCATTTTTATAAAATAAAAGGACATTCCCTGCTTTTAAATGCTAAAATTATTTGGTTTTCACACCAATATTCAAGCAAATCTTGCAAAAACGAGGAATTTTCAGTATATTCTTGTCTACGATCTTTGATACCAAACGCTCAAAAAACCGCTGAAGTTTTTGATCTAATTTTTTGCATGAGTATTTAATAGGTCTATATACAACTTTCGGAACGTGCCTTTTTTTAATATTTAAAAAAAAGTGTAAAATCGACCTACCCTAATATATATATATATATATATATATATATATATATATATATATATATATATATATATATATATACATATATATAATGTAGATGCGTGTGAACATAAACGAATGTGTAGATGCTTTGTATGAGAGTGGGAAGCGGCCATCTTTTGATGTGTTATTTATGATTCGGGATGAATCCAGCAATGATAGTTTGTCCATCCTGTCATTATTTTGGCATAATTTGCCCCTCGGCCATGTTCCAAGGTGTGGCCTTCTCTCCTCCCAACAGATTCTCGCCACACCTACCCACCCATCCCTGATGACGCACGCCCCACGTGACCAACGTAAATACCCACTGCTTTTGGCAGCCCGACCAGTTTCTTGCTAACGCAGTGAATGATTAACTAAACAGAAAGAGGGGAATAGCTGTCTTTACGCTGTCTTTTGGGCAAAGATGGAGCAACTTCATACAAATCATCCAATGAGAGTTTTACCCTATTTTTTGTTTGTTTGTTTACCTTGTATAAAACGCAGTAATATTATTGAAGAGAAAGCAGATACGACACTCCGATCTACGGTCAAATAATTGGAGAATTCCCTGCTGTTTGTCATTGGTTCGTTTACAAAGTATAATCTTCTAGGGTTGGGGAAAATAATCATCAGTAATTGTACCGTTGTAAGTACTGATACTACACTCTTATCTAATATATATCGAACTTAAAAAAAAACAAAAGTGTCGTTGTGTTTTTGTTTTTGTGTTTACTGATGGGTGACTGATTATGATGGCTCTTCGATTAGCATTAAAGTGACCGTTATGGACGATGATCGCCACTACGTGAGAATCGGAGACAATGAGTAAGATGAACAGAAATTTATCCAAGAGGACGGCTATACCAGTATTTGTTTACATTAGACTTTCCGCCAATCATGCTGTAGCCGGTTGGAAAGCAGACCTGTGCTATTTTGCTCCATAGATGATATACTCTAGGAAATAAACGTTGTTCATCAAAGTTCTGTTTTGCTTTTGGTACTGAGAGGGAAAATGGAACGTTATAGTCTGTGGTTGTAGCTAAACGGGTTCTTGTTGTGTATGTTTAACAGGGGGCTTCCTCAAAAAGGGATACCTTCATTTTGACATGGGAGAATTGAGTATCCGAACATTTTTGGTGAAAAAAACACAAGCTCGGTTTTAGTAGCGTTAAAAGTAAGAGGATTTTTTTCTTCACTTGCACCACGTGCTCAAGGTCGGAAGAGAGAGAGAGAGAGAGAGAGAGAGAGAGAGAGAGAGAGAGGCAGACAGATCTTGATTATCGAGGTGGCGTAATTTTTACTGTGGGTGTCTAAACGTTGTACCTTGGACCACTGATCATCAATGAAAGTCTGTATTTTCTGTAGTTTCTTAAGAGTTCCGAAGCATGAAGCATGACAACTCGTGTCTTATGTTCACCCAAACCGCTGAACATAATTGCTTGTAAATTGGCATGTCGACTACTGACCTCACAGTGTAGGTCATAGGCTATATAAGGAATATATCACTTCAACTGAAAACTGTTTTCCCTGAGATTAAAATGAAATTTAAACCATAAGTAAATGACCAAAAATGACGTCTGTTCCCAAAATTTCAACAAATTTTGATAATATTAAAAGGGTCCTCGGGGGCACACCTGCCCCTACTGAAAACCGTTTTCCCTTTGATTCGATTGAAATCTAAACCATAGGTAAATGACCAAAGATTATGTCTATTCCTCAAATTTCAGCAAATGTATATACTATTAAGATGGTCACCGAGGGCAAGACACCTTCACTAAAAACTGTTTTATCTTTGATGCAAATAATATATATATATATATATATATATATATATATATATATATATATATATATATATTTATATATATATAATAAAAGTTTTTAAAAAGGTTGAAGGCAATGCGGAGATCCGGATAGCTGTAAGCTGTGGAGAACAAAAACAAAACAAAACCGAAATAAGTCGGATATAGATCGAAAGATTTGTTTATTTTTCTAGACAGCAAGGGTGTTAGTTTGTAATATCCGGATTATCAAGAATCAATTTGATATATTTCGAGAGATTTTTTTTCTTTCTTTTCTCTTATTCCTCTCCTTGTCAAAAATAAATAAAAGAAAAATCCCGGAGACCGAGAAAATGCTAAGAGCGCTGGGGGGTTAAACCGGAAGTGTTCAGGGTAAAGTATTCAGAGGAAAATTAAATAGATTCTTTTTTTTTTTTTTAATATATATATATATACACATATATATATATATATATATATATATATATATATATATATATATATATATGTAATTGTATGTTGTTTCTATTTATTTAATTTTTATTTTTATTTATATATATATATATATATATATATATATATATATATATATATATATTTATATATATATATATATATATATATATATATAATCAAGGAGAACACCTCTCTACCTGTGCATGTCTGCCCCTAAAAACGAAGACGTACTAGGAAGTATACATTCAATATAATTGTATTCACATACACAATTTGCATGTGAACATAATGGAAGTATTTTTGCGTCTCTGGCTGCCCCTTAAAGAAGCTGATGACAATTTTAAAACATGTTACACAATGAAATTAATCTATTATATGCGTTAGTGTAAGAGTATTAACATATATCTGAATAGCTTGGTGAGTAAGAGGTTGCTGTTAAAATAAACTCTCTCTATCATGCTGTTTTATATAATGCTTTCCAACACTCTAACCTGGGCAACACCGGGTTACTCTGCTAGTACTCTATAAAAAGAAATACGCTTTATATAAATTTCTTAGACGGTAAATGTAAAAGTTACCATATCGCAGTTTATTGTTCTTAGAATACCCTTGATTGTATATTTTGACAGGTGTTTCTACGCCCCTCGGCTATATAGATGTTTTTGTAAGTAATAGTTTAAGTTCTATATTTTCACTTACCATGACCAAATTCATGTCGTGATGTCGTGTGTATAAAAAGGTAGTTTCTTTTTATCATAAGTGTTTCCTTCTAGCTTCTCAGCCTTGCGCCATCAAATAAGGTTCCAAAACTAATTGTACTTCCTCCTTCAAATATTTGTTCTCGCAAGCCGCGACGCACGCTTGTTTGAAGCACGTGTTTCCGTGTACGCGCGCATGCGCCAGGGTGGGAATGCTGTTTCTGCTTGAGTCTTGGCATTGGAAAATGAAGAAAAAACAAAACAATCGTTTTGCATATTGAGTTATCGAGCGCCAATTACGTGATCCGCAGAGTTTGCGTGGCACGTAAACGAACCGTGAAAAGAATGGCTACGTCAGAACAGCATCAGAGGAGAAATGCACTCATCTTGCAGAATAATGGTCTCCTTAAAAGTGTTCTCTCTATCTCTATCTCTCCCTCTCTTTCTCTTTCTCTCTCTCTCTCTCTCTCTCTCTCTCTCTCTCTCTATATATATATATATATATATATATATATGAAGAGTTCGAAGCAAAATGCGATAAATCCAAGTTGTTTAAACTTACCTTTATAGTATCCTTATCAATCACGCCCGAGTAGAACCATTATTCATACGACACAAGCATCATTGTTATGTATTAAGGAAAATGAAGGTATTCTTGTTGTATATAAATCAATTTTATGTTTCACACTTTAATTTATTAGAATTAACAACTTTCATCATGTTTTTTTAATATATAAACGAGTTTTACTGTATTTTTTTTAACAATACAATACATTTTTTTACAATTCAGATTGAAGTTCCTCAAATAAAAATTGTAAATCTTATAAATAAAAACTTTAAACTGTAAACCTTGGTATTTCTCATTTCACTGAAATTTTCGTTTTCTTTGAACTAAAAACAGTACACTAAGGCTCTAATATGACAAATATGGGCAATAGAATTAAACTTTATTTCGGTTCTTACTTTGTAACCTTGCCTAAGGGTTCAACACGTAGCCTACAGCCAAAGTCTAACTTCTTACTGGATCGACCTAGGCTCAGTCGATATTAGGTAGTTTCCCTAAGAACATCAGATCGATCAGAACGTTTGTCAATAAAAGAAGACAATGAGTTCCAGCCGAATTCCCTTCGGAAAAGCCTAAGAGATTTTGTATAAACGATTAATTCTTGTTCGATGTTTTGCGCTGAAGAAAAATTCCTACCAGTAAAATACATAGCCCTGTTGTGCTCGCATACCCTTAATGACAATAAAAGTGTAAAAATTTGGGAATTTCTTTGCTTTTGTACATTTAGTGTTGAGTATATACAAATGTTCATCTTAACCCTATTAAGGGCATATGATTTCATTATACTGGCATTTTTCATGGAATTAAATCTAGACTTCAGATTGAAGCTGATTTTAATTGAAATCACAAAGAAATTATTTCGGTATGCAACACATAGTTTTGGGGTTTTGTTGAGTGTTGAAATACAACACTTTTTGTAGAGACAGTTTCGTGATTTTCAAAATGGCGTTCATCGCGTTTTGCATTCGAACTATTCATATATATATATATATATATATATATATATATATATATATATATATATATATATATATATATATATATGTTATATACATATATAAAATATATATATATATATATATATATATATTTTTACTCCAGAAGTATTTAATATTTTTCGTATATAGTTTTTATCAGTGCTTTTTAAAATGTCTTCCTTCTTTTCTCTTTATTTAGTGAAATTTCGATGAGAACGACATATTTCATATATCTTTTTGCAGCGATAAATAAAGGTAGATATACGTACTTTTGTGTACTCTACTTAAATTAAATGTGACGCTAGTTTTGCAATAAATATAGTTTTTTTGGTAAACAAAAGTGACCTCCAGGAATGTTTACAAATATAACTTTCCGTCAACGATTTTTTCGAGTCTTTTTTCTGACGAAACATTGTTCTGTAAAACACAATATTTTGGCTGTCTGAATGAATGATGAAACGGACGTAAAAGTGAATCTCTCAACTGGAAAATACAAATATAGTCGCTTAAATCGGCAATTATATCGTCAATTTTAAATGCTACCCTGGAATTATACAATAGTTCACTGTATGTTATCAGACAACACGTCGCTGTTACTCTAGACTTGGTACTCTCTTCCTTTCTCCATATCTATGTATTATGAGTCGAATATATATATATATATATATATATATATATATATATATATTTGTGCGTTTTTATATATAAAAAAATATTTATTTTTAATTCATGTATTAATAATCAATTTCCTAACTCGACGAATATCTCTTTGTCTTAGAAACAAAATATATAATTTATTTTTTTAGAATTTTAAAATTTATTTATATTTTACACACGTTTTACAACATAGTCAAAAAATACATTGTTTCTAATTTTATATCGTGAATCTTGTTTATATATATATATATATACATACAGATATATATATATACACATATATATATATATATATATATATATATATATATATAATAAAATATGTAACTAAAAGTATACTATTATAAGATAGAACCTATAGTGAAATGGTTTAAGCTCAATATACGAGATAAAGCAATTATAAAGAAAAATAAAAGAAGAGAAATAAACATGTACGAATGACAAATCTATTTCAAATTCTCAAAAGTACTTCCGAATAAGTGCGTTCCACCTACGATTGAACTAAACCTCTTTCTATTGGATTTACTTCATTTTTGAACATTTTCAACGCTACCTTCACGACCCTCTTTTTCCATCTTTACATCTCCTTTCAACTGACAACTTACTAACGGACATTCACCAACTGGACAGACCCCATATATTTTTACACGCACACTCTCTCTCTCCATTACTTAATATTTTGTCAAAGTTTGAATTTTGGCTTTTCCACTGCTAATTTATCCATGTATGTAATTGCCATGATGATAAGATTTTAATCTTTGAAAAGCTTTGGCTTAAGGAAAGAATAATAAACATAATTTTATTACACAATACACCTTGCATTGAACAATCGAAGTTGAAATAAATTTGTCATTCGTACATGTTCATCCCTCTTCTTTCATTTATATATATATATATATATATATATATATATATATATATATATAAAATAGATTGACGAAGAGTGATAAACATGCACGAATGTCCAAATTTATTTCAAACTTCGATTGTTCAATGCAAGGTATATTCTGTAATAAAATTATGTGTATTATTCTTTCCTTAAGCCAAGGCTTTTCAAAGATCGAGATCTTATCAACAGAGGAATAATACAGATAGATACGTTAGCAATAGAAAAGCCAAAATTCAACATTTGAAAAAATATTAAGAAAAATGAAGGGTGAAAAAAGTTCGTGTAAAAAGATATTTGGTTTGTCCACGTGGTAATTGTCCGCCGATAAGGTGTCAACTGGAAGGAAGTTTCGATGGAGAAGAAAAAGTTTCGTAGAGGCATCACAGAAAGGCGTTCAAAATGAAGTAAATCCAATGATGAAAATTGAGTTCAAGTCGTAGATGGAGCGCACTTAAACGGAATTAAAATGAAGAAATCTGGCCATTTAAAAACAATGCTTCCTCGGCCAAGAAATGAGTCGTAAGCGAATGACATTAGCAATGGAAAATTGAAGTAACATTGAACTATTTATTCTATATATATATATATATATATATATATATATATATATATATATGTGTGTGTGTGTGTGTGTGTGTGTGTGTATGTGTGTGTGTGTGTGTGTGTGTGGGTGTGTGTGTGTGCGGCATAATAACGTTGACACACCAGGTTCCGGACCACTAATCGTTAATGAGAGGCTTTATTTTCTGGAGTTTCTAAAGATTCCTCAAGCACGTGATTACTTTATGAAATTACACAATGAAATTAGACAATATTCCTTAGTTGCCCTCATACGATTGTTACAGGAAGTCGTCGACGATTTAAATTAAGCAACGCTGGATTGCATCACAGAGTAAAATCGCATTACGTTAAGCAATTTAAATCATCAACGACTTCCTGGAACAATGCGAAAAAACGTTCGCTGCGTGTTTCTACGCCGTCTTTTTAAAAGTAATCTTATTTTCACGCTTTTTTAATTTTTCTTGCTTTTGACACCTGAGGATGATTCGAAGAAGAATCGAAAATGTTCGTAAAACCTATGGACCATTTATTATTATTGTTTATTTTAATAATTTTGGTTCGGTGTTGATTGAAACCCCCACCCTTAATAGTAAAGCTTAAATAAATAAAATATATATATATATATTATATATATATATATATATATATATATATATATATATATATATATATATATATATATATATATATATATATATATATATATGAAGCAATCCAACAAAAGATAAAAGCGTCAACTAATATCTTATAATTAGTGAAACATCCGGATAAAAACTGAAGCTCAATATATATCAAGGACTTAAGGATACTTTGCTTGAACTTTGAATTCTAATAAAATTTGATTGACACCTTATTTTATTACTTCATTTCATACTATAATATATATACAGGGTGTCCCAAAATAATGTATACACCCTTTGAATCGTTATAACTCGTTCAATTTACTGAGTTTGATTTGCAAACAAAATTGATAAAAGAGTAGAACAGTAAGATACACATTTAAAAATACTGAAAGTAAAATTAACAAAAACATAGAAAATTAACTTTTAATAAACGTAAAGGCTACAATGTTTAAAGCAAAAAACCTGAAGTAATTGCAAACAAATGGGAGTAGTAATTGTAGTAGAATGTGCTCAAATACCGGAGTAAATGTCGCAGAACGTTTGTAGGTACAATTCTTCACGTCTTCACTATATGGAAAGTGTATTGAGCAGAACGGGTTGGGGTTAGGATGAGGGTTCATTTTGTGAACATTCTGAAATTACCCTACGTAGCCTTTATCTTTGTTAAAATTTAATTTTCTATGTTTTTGTTAATTTTACTGTCAGTATTTTTAAATGAATATTCTTACTCAATCTTGTTTATCAATCTTGCAAATAAAAATCAGTAAATTGAACGACTTATAACAATTCAAAGGGTGTATACATTATTTTGGGACACCCTGTATATATATATATATATTTATATATATATATCATATATATATATATATAATTATATATATATATATATATATGTATATATATATATGTAAATGTTTCACTCATATCGATTCAAGCAATAGTTTTCTTTCCATAGAACATATCTAGTCACCCTGAATAAATCTGAATTACCAAAATATTCTGTAACCACGTGCGTTGAAATTATGGGCGTGTTCACTATTTTATTGTTAAACATCAGTGAGAACAACTTTTGAAATTTTTATAAATAGGTAATATGCCTTTAAACTAACCGCCTTTTATTTAGGTTAAACCCTTATTTTTTTCGTTCTTTTTAGTGTTACTTCTTAATCTTGACTTCACTTTTTAGTCATTTGTTTTTCTTCTCGTGTACACACAGGGATTTCTGTAATTCATAAGAAACCCTTTGCTTCTGATAATATGATAAACAAAGTGGAAAATATATTGGAAAATAACAAAAATAAAATAATAATAATAATCAATAAAAAAATGCATATTAAATTGTACTCTAGATATGTGCGGTACTGAAGATATGTGTACATAAACAGTGTCATGTTAACCAGTTCAGCACTGCCACAAGTAAATGATTGCTGTGGACGCATCTTCATGTGCACTTAAGGGCAGCCTACTTGCATAGCAGCGTCTCACACACCCTTTCTGGCATTTTCAAAAAACAACAACGCAATGCATGTGTGAGCTGCCTCAGTTAGCCTGGTCCGGTAGGGTGTGTATTGTACTCCAGTAATTGACCATCCGCAGTTAGTTGGTGGTGGGAGTTCTGGTGCTGGCAGCAGTATCTGACCCCACACATATCCACCTTGACATAGTGCCCTCTTGACATGTTCTTCTAAAGCTGCCTTCATTGGATAGATCAGCTGCACATTGTTCTGCCGTGCGAAGAGATCATCCTGGCCTTGTCAATGTCCGTGCATTTGCTGGTTCGATCATACAACAGGATCACGAATCTCTCGATGATGCACATTGAATCATTGTGTATGTCACTCGGTGCGGAAGACAGCTGCATCAGCGCCTCAGTTAACTTTGGCCGTACTGTCCAGACTGCCCATGCGGTATACTTGCCATGTCTACCAAAGCTTGACACAGTATAGCATGGAATATTGGCAGTGCACAAGCCTTCTCTGTTTCCAGTCCAGCTGGTATTTTATGTGCTGCTAGGTATCGGAAACTTGAGCCTGTTCCGAATGCCAGTCAGAGTTAGTCTTCTGGTTGGAATTCCTGTATCACGGACACTGCCAGCACCACAACATCGGTGTCTACAGTCCGGATGTTTCTCCGGCAACGACGATACTCAGATTCACTCCTTCACCAGTGTAAAAATGATGTTGTATGAAAGAAATACCGGTACCATAGAAGGAGTCTTTTGTATTGTTGCACTGGGGTTGTAGTCTATGTTGTCTACAAAGGCAGTTGTAAACATTTCGCCATTTCGCCACGTAACTTTTGAGGGCAGTTCACTTGTTCTCTGTGAAACTGTTTGCAGACAAGGTTGCCCATCTTTTCTGAGAGCTGGAGCACTCTGCCATACGAGATGGTAAAGCCAAGGTGTGAAAGTCTGTCGACTAATTCTTTCTTGCGTGTATGAGCATGCAACACCATCCCTATGTATTTTGGAAGTGGAGTCTCTTGTGCAACATTGTGCCTGCCACAAGTAGACGATATGGTGCCACTCTGAGCTGTTCCATTCTCGACTGATATAGGTGGACAAGATCGGCCAATCTAAATACTTGTGCTGTCTCCTCATCTTGTCTTGTTTCTCCAATGTAGAGGACGAGTTCAGCAAAGACTACTGCCGACATTGCCCTCTCCTGGTCGGAATCCTGTGGTCCTGTTGATTGGACTGATCTTGCACGATTGTAAAGTCCTATCAAGCACTGCAGGTGATACTGGGCATCCAACGCAACCATGTCCCCACCACTGAGACGGCCAAGCAGTTCTGTATCACCAAGAAGGTTTTCACAGGCACGAACCCATCTGTCAGTTTCGAATGTTGCAGCTTTCCGAATACTATTAGTCCCAGCATGTTGCTTACAGAAGAAACACGTTTCTGGAACCTTCTCTGTACTCGAACGTGAATGCGCCCTGGTGCGTTGCATAAAGATTGTTCCTCATCGCTCTGACCTTCTTTCTTGAGTGCTCTCTTTTGTGCTCTCTGTAGTTTGGTGTTGTTGTACTGTAGCTTGCACGTATGGTAATATTGTGCATCGTGTGCAACCATCGCTACTTCAATGCCATGACCATCATCAAGTATTTCAAATTGGAGTGATACTTGAAGCTTTCCAAGTTCATTGGATTTGATCAAGTTCTCTGCGAGTGAACTATATCCACTACCAATGTATTTTCTCTTAGATTGTTCAGGTTTGATCAATGTCCCCATCTTGTCTTCTTGCCCTATGATGCATAACCTCCAGTCATTAGTGGTGAGGTGTTATGATGTTGATTAAGTTCACTCAGCATGAGCTAGTGGTAACGTCTTAGACATGGTGATCGAACTATCTTCAGAAGAACAACCTGAACCGTCAGTCTACAGGCATGCATGCATCACGATGAACCTGAAAAGATATAATGTAGCATTTCTGTAATCATGAATGCCATGAAAACTGCTACTACAACTATACTCTTAGAAATTCAGTGACAGACCCGGAAAAGAGTCAGGTTAGGGCCAAACTCTATTTTCGATCAAAAATGACTCGGAATAGAGTTAGATTTTACACCGAAAAGGTTGAATCGGACCCCAAAAGGTCATATGTATTATACCTTATTCTGTGGCAGTAATATTTTCTAAGAGTAGTGTTTTCTTATAATAATTATAATACCGTATTAGTAAAATGTCTATCTAACAGTAATGTTTTCTAAGAGAAATGTTTTCTAAGAGTAATTCCATGTATTCTTGGGGCAACATATCCTAGGAGGAGTTCATTCTAAGAACAATGAATTCTAAGAGCAATGAATGCTGAGAGCAATGTATTCTAGGAATATAAAATAATGATCCTACCAATAGAATTACATTAAAAACTTTATTCAGTATTCAATATCTCATAGATTATTCATATGATGTGAACCAAACTATATATATATATATATATATATATATATATATATATATATATATATATATATATATATATATATATATATATATATATATATATATATATATACTCGCAGAACCCGTGTCTCGGCGTTGCCTGAGGCGAAATAGAAAATAACTATTTAAGTTTAAAAAAATAAATATTACAGTATCAAGCTAACTTGTTATTCGCATTTATATTTTGATTTCTAAAAAAATCCAATAAATATTAACACATCGTGTAATTTGAAGATGTTTTCTCAGTCCTAGAAGGATCTTTCTTCACTGACCGAAGACAGAATGATAAAGTATAGTATACTACACTTTAACGGTAGTTCTATTTTGTAAAAGTTTTTAAAAGACGAATAGGGGAAAATATTGTAAAATCGGCAAATTTTCAAATCGAGGGAAGAGTAAAGGACAGGCAGTGACGTGTAAGAAAAGTGCTGCCGGTCAAAATCAATTTCGTATTACGTATGGAATATGGAAAAAAATTTTTTAAATGAGTAAATATGCAAGTGTTATCGGCTTATTTCCTATATGACGATATTTTTCATTAAACCAGGTCCAATGAAAATGAGTAAAGTCTGTTAGTGACTAACATAAAAATAATTTATAATAAAAATATAAATTAAAGTATTTGTTAACAAAATATTTCGTGTGTTTTCACGGCACAAGTTTATTTAAGAAAACACTGAAAACATTTTAAAGTCTTGTATAAAGTTTCGTATTTTTTTCACATCTCAATATCCCCACTAAAAAACAATTTATTGAAACAAAAAAAAAATAAAATAAAAAATAACAACAACAACACGACGACGACGACGACGATGATGATGATGATGATGATGATGATGATGATGATGATGATGATGATGATGATGATGATGATGATGATGATGATGATGATGATGATGAAAACCAACACGCATAAGCTACAAAGGCTAACCAGTCACAAGGAATTTACACCAGGGAGAAAACAAAAGCACACGAAGAACACCACAACAAGAACCAAGGAACAGAAACTGCAACAAACAGCACTTCATAATCCCCCCCCCCAATAAATTACACCGGCCTCAGCTATCACTACACAAAAATGCACCAAAGAAACAGAAATGACAAGAAACACTATAAGCTCCTCCTTCTTTCCCCACCCCACCCTCACCCACCCCCAAACAAATTAAAACAAAATTAAAAAGAATTTAAGATTATTTTTTTTAAATAACGAAAGAGAAAAGGGGAAAAATACGGAATTGAAAAGAAAAAAAAGGAAAAAATTTTAAAATGAAAAAAAAAAATATGTTTTTTTCTTTTTTTAAAATTAATTTTTAAAAAAATTATTTTATTTATTTATTTATTTATTTATTTTTTAAATGGTGCCGGCCTAGGCTGACACCAGACAAAATATTTGTAGAGGGTCGAGGATGATGAAAAGACCGAGGGGGGACAGCACAAACCAGACCTCCACTGTAAAAGTGCAGAGACTGCTGGGACCTTGGGGAGGCTTATTGCCACCCAAATCCCAGAGAAGACCAATTGTCCTTACCAGCGAGAAATCAATGGTAAGAGGCTGTTGCGATACCGCATCGTTATCGAAAAGAGGTGAAGGATACTGGAAATCTGGGGAGGCTTGTTGTCACTCAGACTTCAGGAAATACCACTGATTGTTTTCGGCGAGCAATCACTGACGATGATCTGTGTGAGAACTCCTAGTGAGTACAAATAATAATAATAATAATAATAATAATAATAATAATAATAATAATAATAATAATAATTAATGAATTAATTAATTAATTAAACAAATATAAACTTTCTCCTAAAAAAAAATTTCTTTGTCCCCCCCCCCAAAAAAAATATAACAGTTGTTTCATCATATTTTCATCGTCAAAAAATAAATATTTCTTTATCAAATTTTACATACGATAAATGTTTTGTTCTTGCTTTAAGTGTAGTTTAAGTGTTCCTCTATTTTATAGCGTCACACTGTTTTTGGTGTTTAGGCCGGCGCGTTTTCATTAGGCATCTTCCGGCTATTTACGCAAACAGTCGGAAGATGCCGACGAAAAATCAGCTTTAGCATAGGTTACTAACTGTACCAGCACCGAGTATTATTATATGGAGGTATTATCATTCTTTATTTTCAATATATAAAAGTAAAGAGACGTATTCTTTTGCCGTCCAATTAAGAAAGGTGTTTTTGGTGGATACAGACTCACGTATCTAAAGTAGATAACGACGCTGAAAAAAGAGAGTCATACTTTCTCTAAATGTTGATAGTGACCTAAAGAAATATTAGAAAGTGGTTGAATCAACATAGAGTGTTAGTGTTGCTATCATTTTACTTGCGTTTCATAATTCAGCAACTTATCAGAAAATTGGAAATGGCGTCTTTAAGAATAGACATGTAATTAACTTAGCATTGTTCGTTTATATAAACTTAATAAACAGTTTCAATGCGAAAACAAACTCGGTGCAAGAGCAAACCGAAAAGAAATGGTTGCACCGAAAACTCCTCGACGTACACAAAAGCTGATGAAGATATTGTTTGTCTAAGCGAATAGAGAATAGCACAACACCAAAATGTCATCGTTTAAGACTGGTTGATCTTTTTTTTTTTTTGTATTTCTGATGAACATTTCGTCCTCTGGAGACGTGTGTTCAAGCGACTCGACAGCTGCCACCACAATGACTGCACTTGTTCAACTTTCGTACAAGTAAACAAAACAACAGGTCATTGTGCTAGCAGACGTTGGAATATTTAAGACGCAAACAAACCTTCTAATGTATACGTCTTACGATGGAGTACTGTTGCCACATCTTGAGAGGTGCTACTCACAGCATCTTTCCTGCCTTGACAGAGTACAAAACCGACTTCGAAATCTAGTGGGCGATGTCCCCTACTACACTCTACAGCCTCTTTCTCACACTATAGACCTTGCTAGTCTTTTTCTACTCGATCGTCACTTTCATAGCAGGTGCTCGACTCAGCTACGTTCCATGCTCCCGTTTCTTGCAAAAAATTCACAACAAAATACGTCTCCCTACCACCACTGTCAATACATTCATTTTCTCTCGCTGTGTACCGACAACTAAGCGCAACTTTGATAAGCACAGTTTCTTTCCTTGAACACAGTGCCACGGTTTTGTTTTACGGTTTAATATAAGATTGCTGCTTTTAAGTCCAATATAAAAATAGTTGTACAGCCGTTCTCTTAAATAATAAATTTCTTTACCAGTTTCAACTCTCGTTACAAATCCGCTCGGTGTCTAACCGTCGACATGCCCAACTCAGTAATTGTTATACTCGAGTGACCTTTTGGCCTTCATAAGTGATGACTCGTTTGTACAAAAAATAACTTTGTTTTAGGTACACTGACACTTATTTGAAACAAAAATGAGAGCGCCCGACCTAGTGTCTCATTATCAACAAATCCGATCAAAGTTACATATCTTGCAAGACAAAGGGCTCAATATATAGTCATATAGCGCTATATAAAAATCTCTCTCTATATAAAATGTCTATGTATGTGTGCTTCTGTTATGGTTGTGTGTTCTCTATAGAAAGATAGGTTAGAGAATGTACATAACATCTAAAAGTGTATTCTTATGTAAAATTTACCGATGAAGAAAATGGAAGTGGTTAACAATCTCTAAATGCACCTAAAGAGCTATGGGGAACGAGTCTCCTTTAAAACTTCAAATACATCCTATTTTGATGAAAGTTTAATCCATTTATCGTTCCGTCAGTCACACGTTTTTAAAAAAATATATAAACTTCTTGTAATAATAGAAGATATTGCATTAATACTAAATAATTAATTCCAAACAAATAAAGTGGATGCCATGACCGGAAATCGAAACCGAAACTCTGATGTGTTCAGTCTGATGTTCTAAGAGATGAGCTATTTCGATTTTCTTACCGATATACTACCGTAGCAAAATTATTATAGCTCTGATGTGACGCCATAGATTTCTGATTTACATAAAGGTTTAAAATATGAAGTCAAACCTAAGCGATATTAAACATTAATAAATGAATGGCTAAAACTCATTATTAGCATTGGAAATTATTTTAATATTAACAAACAATTTCGTTTGGTTTAATTGGGTATTGGCGTTCAAAATTACTTAATATATGATATATACTAGAATTTGGGCCCGTATATATATATATATATATATATATATATATATATATATATATATATATATATATATATATATATATATATATATATATATATATATGAGAAAGGAAGGATGAGAGTAATCCGACGTAATGTGAAATATAAAAGGAATAAAAAACAAGAGATTTTTTTTATATATTCAACAACTTTTCGTCTTTATTGCAAGACTTCCTCAGGATGATAATTTGAAGAAAAATGTCATGCAAGTACATCGAAATTCACTAATATTCTCACCCCTCCCTATTGCACGGCTGCCTTAATAGCACCAATTCAAAGCTTTCCATATTCATTTCATTCTTCGCCACCACTGACTTCCTAGAGCCTCGACTCTCCTCCAGCGCTCACGCTTCCTTTATCACTCCATCATGTCAACCCAAAATTTCGATGTACTTTCATGACATTTTTCTTCAAATTATCACCTTGAGGAATTTTTACAATAAACACGCAACGTTGATGAATATATATATATATATATATATATATATATATATATATATATATATGTAAATATCTCTTTGTTTTTGCCTTTTTCATTTCCCATATATATATATATATATATATATATATATATATATATATATATATATATATATAAATATCTCTTAGTTTTTGCCTTTTTCATTTCCCATATATATATATATATATATATATATATATATATATATATATATATATATATATATATATATATATATATAAACTTAGAGAAAGAGGCAAAATGCATTAAATGTTGGATGCAGATCATTTTTTTTGAATGAACATTTTTTTTCTATCTTGACTTTTACTCTAATAATTTCGTAAGGGTTCTTCCTGGTTTTGTTCAAGTGACGTCCGATGTTTTGTGGTATAATCTGCATTCTAACTCTTTGTTTTTGAAGACATTTTGTTTTAAATTTCAAAGATGCTTGCCCAGATTCATCCCGGGTTGTGACTAATTCGCAATCTAAGTTCATGTTTGAAAGAGACATGACATTATTAGTTCACAAAACATCGGACGTCACATCAACAAGACCAGATAGGACCCTTACAAAAAGGGTTAATACCTTCTATTCGCTAAAATCTTTATCTGTGAAAAAGATCGTGATACCGAGCGAAATTATTCGTAGAAAAGTCAACATGAACAAAAAAAATGATTTTGATTTTAATATCTGCATATAGTTTTTTTTTAAGCAATTTACCTCTTTCTCTAAGTTTAAAATTTGAAAGATGCTTAAAAACTGAATTTGTCCAACTTTATATCTAAATGAATAAATGGGAACGTTGGGCTCATTTCTGCCCGAACTGTAAAGTCAAAACAGCCTATTTAAATCAACTCATTAAATGTATCGTCTTTTTTAAATACCGTTTATATGGATGTGTTAGGTTTGAGAGGGTGAAGTTCCCGGACTATAAGCGTGTACGTTAAACCAAGCGATGTTGCATGCAAAGACAGAGTAATAATTAATAAACAAAAATGAGGTAGTTCAAATAAGGTTTATTGAACGTGTGTGTACGTGGAATGATGAAGTGTGTGATGTATGCATGTGTGTCGATGGAAAAACAGTTCTTGAAAAAAGTATAAGAAGAAATGAATCCGGCGAGAGGAAAGTCTTTGAAAGCCGTACACAAAGAAAATGAGTTGAGAACTCTTACCGTTGTTTGACCACGTGCTGACGGAAAAAAACGTGTGTTGGTAGTTGTCATGCCAAGACCAGTTGGAGAGAAAAGCGTGAGACGAAACGCTAGTGTATTAGCGTCGTTCTGCCGAGGCCAATCCACCAGAAGAGAAAAGTGAAACGGAACGCTAGTGTCAGCGTCCTTCTGTCGAGGCCGGTCGGTGAAGAAGAGATGGATTTTCCGTTTGCAACGGTTTTTATAGTCAGAAGGGCAGATAACTCTGGTGTCGCTTTACAGTGACACTTGTCGGTGAAAAAGCGACACCTACCGGCAAACCGGTGTAGTTATGTTTTGAAAGGAGGAGGTAACTGCTACAGATGTGATATCAAATTAGCAGGGTTAGTTAACTGATTTGCATGTTGGTTTTGTAAAAGTTAATTTTATTAATTAACTATTATTTGGTATTGTTTTTTAAGTCAATGATATTTTTTGTAATTTTAATATAACAAATGTTCTGTTTCGCAATATTGTTTTATTTTCTGGAGAAATATTTAACATTTGTGTTCAAACGTTTTCTAACGTCGTTCAAATGTTTCAAACATCGGCCGCTCTCAAGAAAAAGTGACCAAATCGATTTTTGTAAATTGTCAGTGAAAAGACAAATTTCTTTCTTCTCTCTTTTTCTTTTCCTTAGGTCACGTTTAAAAGGTAAATACATGTTTCAAAATTACCAAAATGTTTACGTTTCGCGTTTTTTAAACTAGCAGGGCTACCCGGTATTGCCCGGGGGAATAGTAATTTAATTTTATCAATGACAATTTATTTCCCACTGTTGTCACACGCGAGGTAATTCTTAATGTGCAAACCGAAAGCAACTGATCGAAGTACAACTTACTCTCTCCCCACCAAAAAAAAACCGTCAACAACAACAAAAATAAAAATAAACAAATACGCGAGTTACGTCTGACTAAAAATATAAATACCCAAATAAAGTAAGAAAAAAAAACGCGAGATAAGTTTTACTTAAGAAAATAAACTAAGCTGATCTCTCATCCTCATCATCTGCTGCTCCCTTTTTTCTCCCTCTAACATGTTTTTTTTAAAATTATTGTTTGAAGCAATAGTTTCGTCGATGGTAAAAGAGTGAACGAGATGCTGAGAACAGATGCTACACTTTGAATTAGTTATTTGCACAAAATATAGCAAATTAAATTGCGAACAAATTAGGCACAAGGCGATCAGAATTGATCATCCTTGCGCAACAGTTATAAAATGTCTATCTTACTCTTAACTAGAATGATCTCAGTCACCAGAATACCACATTTATTATTGGGTGGCATCATACTTAAAATATCTTCAAATTGTTGAAAAAACTTTTTCCCCACAAATAAACTTATTTACAGAACTTATGGAATGAAACAGGAGGTGGCATCTTTAGGAAACGACCTAGAAACTATAACAAAAAATATTTGCTTATAACTCGGCATTTATAGATGAATACCTCTGATTTAATCTATCATTGTATAATCTTTTAATGTGATGGGCTTGACTTAATCAGCATCACATCGTCGCAAACTTCAAGATTCCACTTTCCACTGTTAACCGAGTGATCGCCTAATATATTAGAGGGGGGGGGGATAATCAATATTATCTCGCCTAGGTCAATCAGGACCCTGTGACAGAAGTCTTCATTATTAATGATAATAATTGTGTCTATTTACTTCTTTCATACCTGTGTATATATTGCGTGATTTTCTTCGATTAGGTAGTTGTTAGGTATAAGACTTTATTAAAATTTCATCACATTTGTTTGATAAATACGGATTCAAAGAAAATAGTGAGATACTGTTGATTGGCACATTCCTGGACACAAGACATCATTGTTGTTTCGACGACTATGACACATTATTTATGCGCACCTAAAAAATTCCGAAACAAATTTTTATTTTATTATATTATCATTTGATCTACGTATAATGTATGTTCATTACTATTGATCTATAGAATAGTACGCTAAGTCATTTCATGTTCGTGCGTACGTTATCAACTTTCACTAATAAAATAAATGAGACTTTTCGAAAAGCAAAGATTTTGATTTGTGATTAATCTGATATCAGTATTTGTCGAGTATTAGTTCTGTTGTCGTAGGGCAGACTTCCCAGGAATTATCTCCCCTTTTTTAATCATCCCAGTACTTACATCCTCCTATAAGGGAGGGTTAATTTACTATCTGTTCTTTTGTAATACGACCATATTCCCAAAGATTTCCTTTTGGAGGGTGCTGGGGGATGGGGTAGTGTATTATTTTTTCTGTTTCCATGATACTATATTCACAGGCATTTCCTTCTGCTTTCATGGGGAGTTCCTCCCATGTATTATTTCCTCTATTTTGGAAGGGTATTGTAGTACATGTACTGTTGTCATAATACAATCCTACAAGAAATCACCTCCTCCTTTGAGGATTAGTCTAGTATATGTTCGTTAATACCTCCTTCTTTGGGGTTCAGTGTATGTAGTTCGTTCATCATCATTTCATCCTCCCAGTCATTACGTCCTCCTTTGGGTTTCATTGTATGTAGTTCGTTCACCATGATTTCATCCTACCAGCCTAGCACAAATATGCTCCCTCCGGTCGCATACATTTTCTAGTATATATATATATATATGAAGTTAATCCAACAAAAGATATACTAGGCAACTAATATCTTTTAATTAGTGAAACATCCGGATAAAGACTGAATCTCAATATACTGGATAGAGCATTAATAGCATAATATAAAATAAAATAATAAAATAAGGTGCGAATCAAATGTTATTAAAGTTCAAAGTTGAGATACTTTGCCTGAACTTTGAACTCTAATAAAATTTGATTCGCACCTTATTTTATTATTTCATTTTATATCATGCTATATATATATATATATATATATATATATATAAAAGCAAAAAAAAACAAACCGTATTTCTATTCAGTAGCTCAGAGCAAGGTATATTCCGCAAAAAGGCAATTTATTCAAGTTAAATTTTTCCTTAAGCCAGGGTTTTCAAAGATCAAAATCTTATCATCAGAGGAAATCGCTGGGATAGATAAGTTGGCAAAGGCCAAGATTTAAAATTTGAAAATGTAAAATAAAAATTGTAGGGAAGAAACACAAGGCAACACTCTGCCCGAATGCAAGCAAATGTCCGATTGCAAAAAAGTCCGGTGTCAAAAAGTCCAGCGGAGAAAATGAAATGTAGATAGGTAAGTCGTTAAAAGGCACGAGAAGTGACAAGAGAGGATTCAAAGTTAAATTCCAAAAACCACATCTTCAGGTGCGGCGAAGATAGATAGAATCCAGAGGGTAAAAGGTCCAATAAAAGGTACGTTCGTGGATGCAACAAGACTCAGTAAAGCGATTTCCTCTGATGATAAGATTTTGATATTTGAAAAACCTGGCTTAAGGAAAAATTTAACTTGAATAAATTGCCTTTTTGCGGAATATACCTTGCTCTGAGCAACTGAATAGAAATACGATTTGACTTTTGCTTTTCTAATTCCTTTTCATCATTCTACATACATATATATATATATATATATATATATATATATATATATATATATATATATGCATACATATATATATGGATATATATGCATATATATGTATATATAGACATAGATAGAGACATATATATAGATATAGATATATATATATACACACACATATATATATATATACATATATATACATAGATTAACTTCTTAGGCACAAGGGTCTATACATATGCATTAAATTATCTGGAAAAGACAATGGAAGTCGTCCAAAATCTTTACGTTACCCTCTATGTGCCGAATATTTATGTGCCCTCACCCTTAAGGGACAGAACCCACTTAAAACGTATAACAGGTAATCCGATTTTAATGAAATTAAAACCAAATGTATAAGACAGTAATTCAGGGAGTTTACCAACATTTCAGCTGATTTCGATTATATTAGGGGGCGAAATGGGAGGGGGATTCAGTAAAAACAAAGAAAGCAATATGGTGGTATGAGAATAGTTTAAAAGTACATAGTAGTGATCTGTATTCAATCCCGGGCAACGTCAATTCCCACACTCTGAAGAAACATCTAATCTTTTTTTTCCTCTGATTGAGGGCCACAAGCAGCATATAAAATATCTCATTCGCTTTTCAGCTGGTAAATTTTTGTTTCTATTTCTACAGCAATTTAGATGAACAGCGAATATATATATGAGTTTGTGTATACTGGAGTAGACAACGCTTTAAAGCGGTTTGTATATTCTCCAGTCAGGGAAGAAAATACCAGGCAGTCGAGTTAGTCAACAACTTACTGTATTGTTGATCTTTGCTTTGTACATTTATTATGAAGAATTCAAACTGTTGATTCATATGTATGTATTCGCATGTGTTTTTTTTTTATTTGTGGAAATCGCTCCAGACAAGATATAAAGCCATTTGATGTAAGGAGCTAATAAGGTAAAAAAAAATTAGCAAACGATAAGTTTTAGATAGATAGATTGCGACCAAGAAAACAGCGATTCTTTCCACTTTGTCAGAAACACTGCTCATGGAATGTGAGGTCTAAAAGACTAAAAAGGGAAGCAATAGTCACGTAATTATTATTATTATTATTATTATTATTATTATTATTATTATTATTATTATTATTATTGTTGTTGTGGTGGTAGTGGTGTCGGTGGTGATAGTAGTGGTGGTGGTGGTGGTGGTGGTTGATCGAATTAGACTTATCACAACGCCCAGGAAGGGAGTGTCACAAATTCTGTGATGTACATTAAGTCCTTCTCATTGACTGTAGCTATTCGATATATATTTAAGATTGCAGTTTCTAAACCCTCGACAGCCAAAGCAGCAACTCCTACTGATTGCATACGAAGTCGGGGAAGGTTTAGTACATAACACACAAAGTAATGGCAGTATCAGATGCGCAGAAGCCAAACCTTAAATTATTTGCAGACCCATTATTTATTGTCACAAGTAGAGGCAGAGACAACGAGAGGACGACACATTCCGATATTGACTGATCCTGGAGTTCCATGAGAACCTGTTAGCCGATGGCATATTAAAGAATCAGTTAATGACTAGTGTTATTTTGGAGGTTTTGTTTTCGATTAGTTACCCTACAAAGCATCTAGAATCTATCCTGTCCTTCCATAAGTTTTTAGAGAGAGAAAAATGGGTTCATACCTTTTTCCAAATTATCCAAGAAAATGTTTCTGTTTGCTGTTTTTTTGTTGCTGTTTTACGACTTCTCAACAAGTATAAGGTCATCCAAGATCAAACTTTGACCCGCTTTTTTACATTAATTAAATAGTTGTTACAATGTTTCTTTGGATTTGACTATGCGTAGCGTGTGAACGTTTCTGTTTGAAATCAATATAATAACCACACACATAGCAAAATGTATCTGGAGAATATTTGCATCTTAATAAGAACAGTACTAAGTAATTGACCTAGAAGAGAAAATTAGATACATATTTAGTAGCGGAACATTTAGCATTTTCCAATATATGATGACATTGAAAAGCGATGTGTTTCTATGACGGAAAATATTACAGGAAAACTAAGAACATTTCTGGAATCAGAAGAGAAAATTTTTTCTAAAACAGTAAAAAAAACAATTAATAAAACATTTGTAAAAACTTGTTACGTTGTGTAATCAAACAGACAATATATATATATATATATATATATATATATATATATATATATATATATATATATATATATACAGGGTGGGCAAAAATAAGGGTCCTATTTTTAAAAATTCATAACTTTTTTATTTATTGATTTAAAAAAATTTTTTTTTTAGAATAAGTAAAGGACCCCTTCCGAAGCAAGCATGAGCCGTATTAGCCCTAAGGAACGTACCCTCATTTAGAAAACATTATTTTTGCTTAAAAAACTCAAAACAGTGTAAAAAACAATACTTTAGTTTTTGTAAGTTTTAAGAAGTGTTTTTCGGCTAAAATTTGTTTTGTTTATTTCAAAAAATCTCGGAAGGGTCAGTCTACACACACATAAAGTTTGGTGAGTTTAACTTTTATTTTGTGGAAGTTATTCAAATTCAAGTTATTCAAATTTAAAGATAGGACCCTTATTTTGGCCCACCCTGTATATATATATATATATATATATATATATATATACATATATTTGTTTTTATCTACATACAAGGGATTCATCCTATTAAAAGGCATCCGTGTACTACTACTAAAAGGGAACATGAAGCGAAGCAATGTCTGGGTTTATACTACTAACTTTAGAGCCAAGCCTAGATTTGAGGGGGGGGGCAACACGCAATTATAAACATTTGTTTTCATCTACATACGTATACGTTTCATCCTTTCGGGAATCGTCAGTGTAGAGACGATTACTCATTCAAGTCACCGGACTCGAACCCAGGAACACGAGCCATTTTTTACAGTCAAATTCCGACGTCCTAGCCCACACGACCGTCATCAACAACTCGGTACACGAGTCATATTTAAAATTCATATATTTAGGTAAAATTCTATTCCGTATAAATAGCTGTATTCGTTCAATTATCGCCCTCTCTCTGTCTCCTAATCTCTCTCTCTCTCTCTCTCTCTCTCTCTCTCTCTCTATATATATATATATATATATATATATATATATATATATATATATATACATATATATATATATTTATATACGGTTGAGTTTCAATCCCGGCTTGAGGCACTAACTGGGCTAACTGCACCGAAGACCTGTGATCCAGCGAAACAGTCTGTATGTTGATGACCATATATATATATATATATATATATATATATATATATATATATATATATATATATATATACATATATATTTATATATATATATATAGAGAGAGAGAGAGAGAGTATCATGTCCACGTTTGCTTCATGTTTAAATGTATAGTTATATGTATATGAGCGTTACAAAATATCTTAAACATATTTGGATTTGCATTTCTTCTAAAATCGTCCAACAGACTCAGCACACAATTGTAAGTTACACATTCATTATTTTGTTACCTACTTGTGCGCTTATGATTTTCCGTCGACTGAATACATCTATGTCTATAGATGACCATATAAGCCCCCCTCCCGGCTTTTGTCGGGTCGAGCACTGTCGTTGGGTAATGTCTACTTCTGCCTTTTAACGTAATACAAAGATCTTTGTAAATAAACAAATTGAGCAGAGTGGCAGCGGCGGTCGGTATTTATATAAAAGGACATTTTAGATATACTTTACGAGAGATCCTCTCGTGGCCTACAGGTTAGAGCTGCCACCGGTTCGATCTCTGACTAAGGCGGTTGTGCTAGTCTAGCCGCACTAAGGAGCTGTGATACAGCGAAACCCCCTGCCTGTGGATGACTACATATATTATCGAAGTTTGTTTCATATTGTTCGAATGGGTTGTATCGACTGCTACGGCTAGATATTTAGAGACAAGACGTAAATGTTTTGAACTTTTAACGTCTAATAGAATACGTATTTTCTTTTAAATTTCGACACCACTTATATATATATATATATTACTTCATTTATGCAGACATTTCCGCTACATATGTGCATACATATTACGGTTGTAATCTCTTTCGAAGTCCAATCTTCATTAGACCATATTACAACTGAAATTATAGCCCGATGAGGTTGGATTTCGAAAAAAGATCGCGACTTAGACATGTGTGCACATATGTAGCCAATATGGTTGTATAAATAAAGGAATGTATACTAAAATTCAGATCTACTTGTTATTGAGCACTATTATAAAACACTGGAGTTTAATTGTATTAACATATAGGAAACATTAACAATACAATAACTATATATATATATATATATAGTTCATACCCTATAACAACAAATCCTCCCTCTCCCCCTCACCCATTCCCCCTCTCAACTATTTCTCTCATACCTTCACTCTTCCATACCCCCTTCTTAAATCCCCTCATTTTCTCAAAACGCTCTCTAAGACCATAAATTTCGCCCATCCACCAAAATCACAGCCCCCACTCCTTCTCTACCCACCCTCCTATTCTCTGCATACACCCCCACACACAAACATTCCAACTTACTTTTCCCCTTCAGTCTTGACCGCAGCCATCTGGTCAAACACCTCCTTCCTCCCTTTCCTCCACCCCCTCTTTGCCATCCACCTTATCCCTGCTCATCCCCCCACCTCTTTCTTTTACTACCAGCCACAGTAGTCCTTGCTCACCCACATCTTTCCACTTCTTCCCCACTCATTTTCTTCAACATTCATTTTTATTCTTCACCAAGTACGGACGTCCACCCAATAGTGGCCATTATTTTATTTTATTTTTTTCCTCCCAATATTTCAACCCTACATGTATTTGTACTTGCATGACATTTTTCTCCATATTATCATCCTGATGAAGTCTTATAAATAAAGACTAAACGTTGATGTACACATAAAAAAACATCCATTTTTTGGTTTTCCTTTTTCATTTTCCCATATATATATATATATATATATATATATATATATATATATATATATATATATATATATATATATTGCTAGCTCTTCTGCTAGATCGATTCTAATTGAAATGAACTTAAATCAGTATGACAACGGATAACTTTTAATCCTTTTTCCTCCTCCTCCTCCTTTGTTGTTTAACTCCTTGGTCATTAATTTCAAATTACTACTACTCTGCGCTACCCACTCACAGCGTTTCCAATCGGCGTTCAAAAGCTAACTGCTGGTTTGTTTTCTCTCTTTCTTCTTCTTCTTTTTTATAATTTCTTTTTTTCTTTCTCCCTTTCTACTGTTTATTACACGTGACTATTTTTTTTTCCAATTGCGTTCTTTGTATAAATTTGAAAACTTTTCCGTTTTTAATTAAAGTTCTGCTACCTACCGAGGATGATCGTATTATAAACGATCGAAATATTTTGGTAGAACTATTCAATATGTGTTTTTGAGTTTATTTTTGCTAGTTGTTGATTTGCTTATCCTTTGTTCCATTTATATATATATATATATATATATATATATATATATATGTGTGTGTGTGTGTGTGTGTGTATATATACATATATATATATATTTATATATATGTATAGTACATGTATTGTATGAGTTTCTGTAGATGTAAATCCGTCGAAACTCAAGTGTTCATAAAAAGTGGTCAATAACAAGTAGAGCTGTTCTTAAGTATAATTTGTTATTCATACAAACATTATTGGTTACATATGTGCATACATGTTTCGGGTGTACTCTTCACGGAGAGTGAACCTCTTCAGACCAAAGAAGACAGTCTCTATCTTCTTTGGTCTGAAGAGCTTCACTCTCTGTGAGGAGTACACCCGAAACATGTATGCACATATGTAGCCAATAATGTTTTTATAAATAAAAATGTATACTATATATATATATATATATATATATGTATACTATATATATATATATATATATATATATATATATATGAAAGATGTCGAAATTTAAAACATTTACGTATTCTTTTCAAATATATCTCGAAAGATCTGGCCTTAGCAGTCGATAGAACCAATTCGTAAAACAAGAAAAAAATCTCGAAGATTTCGCTTTTCTTCGCAAAACAAAAGAGAACGATTATCATTATTCTTTAACGTAAAGAGAACAAAGGATATTCGCCGTTGGCTGAACGTATTTCTTTCTGTTCATATCCCCCCGCCTTTCCCGAGACGCCAACCTTTGTTCTAAAGGCAAACGAAGGTCGATTTCACTTGAAGATGTCGTGAAGAAGATCCGCTATCGAGATTTGAGTCGCCTTTAATAATAATAAAAAAAGAACAGGTTGTCGTCATTGTAACACGCACTATCATGTCTGTAGAATTCTGTCGTTTACGACCGGGTTTAAGTTTGATTCTGTGTATAAGCTGGTATAAAATGAAGCCTGGTTTTTGTGGGGACGCCGAAGTTAAGCAATGTTGAAGCCTGGGTGGCCGTTTGCTCATCTAAAATGCCGTAAGTTTGAAATATGAAAAGACTATAAGATAAAAAAAAGTAACTTTCTCTATGATTAACGAACGTACGATTTTATGACTTCTCCTCGTGGCTATAAGTGAAATAGTAGGGGAGACTTGACCCTCGATGAGTTGCATTACAATTTAACTAGAAGAATTCAAATTAAAATATAACACCAAAATTAAGCAACAATGAACTTTCACAATACTTGCATAGGTGTGTGTGTCGTAAGTGAAAGGTGTTGTGTATAAAAAGTTATTATTCTGTTGAATCGGAAAACCAAAACATACACATGATAACCGATTGGAAGGAAGACGCCTAACCCTAACCCTAACCCTAACCCTAACTCATAACACGTATTCGTATCGGCCGAACGAGACTGAGCTACTTTGAGCATGAGATGAATCATAACGCAACTAAAAATAAAACATATATCATTTGAATTTAAAAAATACGCACATATAGGCAGAAAATATTTCAATGTAAAAAAATATAAAAACATCATTCCAAGATTTCAATGATTGAGTTTCTTTAAGAAATTAATTTGTAAAAATATATTTTGAAAAAATAAATAAATAAAATTTAAAATTTAAAAAAATCAATTATTGATAAAATAACATCTGACGAGAAAACGTACCAATCAACTTGGCAAGAAATGTTTATTATCACCAAGCAAACAATTTAAAAAAAACATCTTCAAAAGAAGGGCCCAAATAATATCTGAAACAATAAAAAAAGATCATAAAAAACAAGCATAAACAGAAACGTTCACAAGCTAGGCATAGTCAAATCCCACACTTTAAAGAAATATTGTAATAACTATTTAATCAATGTAAAAAAAGCGGGTCAAAGTTTGATCTGAGATGACCATATAATAGTTGATATGAATAATAATTAAGATGGCATCTTAACTGCTGTCATCATCTCTTATAAAATACTGGGTTTTGCTGGGTTTTGTTTAAATAAATATTATTTTATTCTCGCTCTGTTTATTACATTGAGCTCTCATACTCGGATTTCCTTTTGAAATTTATTTCACTCTAACACACACACACTATATATATATATATATATATATATATATATATATATATATATATATATATATATATATATATATATATATATATATATTGGAAATGAAGCAGGAAAAACCAAGAGATATTTTTATATGTTCATCAACGTTTCGTCTTTATTTGTAAGACTTCCTCAGGATGATGATTTTAAGAAAAATATCATGTAAGTACATCGGAATATTGGGTTGACATGATGGGTTGATGGGAAAAAGTTGTACCCGTGGCTACTAAGTCGTTGGACCAAGGTCCGGGCTGAGAGAAGTCAGTCAGTGGCAGAGAGTGAAGTGAATGCGGATGGCTGTGAGTGACAAAGAGAAGTGGTGGGAGTATTAGTAGATTTGTCTTAGGGTGGTTGAGAGGGGAGGAGGTGCTGAGGTTTTTGTCGTGGTGAAGTGTAGCATAGATTTTGAGGGGCTGGGGAAAGAGGAGGGAAGGGGGGACTCCGTGTCTTTGTTATGTATTGATTTACTCCTCTCCAGGAGTTATGCACAAGGCCAGTTTTTATCTTACTCCCACAAGTAAGATGTGACCCAAGGTCGGGTCGGGAAAGTGGGGCTTTAAACTTGCCTGGGCAGCCTCGTCGGCATTCCCCGGTAGGGGCGTCTCAGGCAGTAAGCAATAAACTTACTCCTCCCCAAAGAGGGGAGGCGAAGCCTGGGAGGGGTAACCTCCTAGAAAGTCACAGGACCGACCCATAGACCGGCGTAAATCAAGCCCCGAAGGCCAAGACAATACCAGTCTATGGGTAGCAGTAGCCATCGGAACAGATACTACACTTTGATAGGGTTAGGTGTTACATTTTTGGAGGGTAGGAGTATTGACCAGCTGGCTATGTCAGGAATGTGTGAATATAAGTGAGTTAGAAGGAATGTGTTGAAATGTGTTGGAATATATATATATATATATATATATATATATATATATATATATATATATATATATATATATATAACATATGTAGATAGATTGTTTGTTTTTGCTATAGCATATTCATTTTGCGGATTTCTTGTCTAGGTTAAACATATGCAGACGTCCAGTCAAAATAGTCTATGGAAGGGCAAAAATACAAAGTTAAAAACAGCTGGAGCGCAAACACAGTCAACGACATGTCAAGAATCGGAAAAGGCGTCGCCGCTGACAGCAACTTTCACAGGGCCATGAGCAGACAAACTCACCTGTACTAATTGGCAATAACTCAACGGAGCCGCAGACGGGTCGAATATTCGATTGATGGTGTGATGCTCCGATGAGATTGATGGCTCGCTAAGTGAAAATAATTTCAGATACGTTACGAACGTACCGTATTCACGGTTCAGGCATATATTTATGTCAATCGATATGGATTGGTGTAGTGTAGCCTGCTGTGTATTGATTTACTCTTCTCCAGGAGTTAGGCACAAGGACAGTATTTATCTTACTCCCACAAGTAAGATGTGACCCAAGGTCGGGTCGAAAAAGTGGGGTTTGAAAATTGCCTGGGCAGTCCCGTCGGCATTCCCCGGTGGGGGCGTCTCCGGCAGTAAGCAATAGACTTACTCCTCCCCAAAGAGGGGAGGCGAAGCCTGGGAGGGGTGACCTCCTAGAACGTCACAGGACAGACCCATAGACCGCCGTAAATCAAGCCCCGAAGGCCAAGACAATACCAGTCTATGGGGATGCAGTATCCATCGGAACAGATACTACACTTTGATCTTAGCCAAAAGGCCTGCTGTGTAGCAATTTGTTTGTGAAGTGCTAATTACAACCGACTATTCTCTCTCAGGGCAAAGGTGGAGGATTATTAAAGGTGGTGGTATGTATTACAATAAATGATGTTGCTTTTTACTTATAGACTTTTTTTTCTGAAACTTTTGTCTGAATAAATATACAGCGTCACTTCTAAGGTTAACATACTTAAAAATTAAAGAAATATTAAATTTCAATGAGCATATACATTAATTTGTCCTGAATTCCAATCTTTTGAACATCGATATTATTTTTTGTTGTTTTTTTTTTGTTTTATCGAAATCGCACCGGACAGTGCATCAATCAACTCAATGTGAAGAGCTAAGAAAATACCAGTTGAGGATCAAATACCAACGATAAGTTCAATATAGATAGATTGCGACTACGAAAACAGTAATTATTAATCCTTTGTCAGAAACATCGTCCATGGAATGTTTGAACTGCACTACAAATAAAGGAAGTGAGAGTTACAAAACTGCCGAAAGTAAACCGAAGGTTCACTTGCTACTCTCCATAAAACCCTATTACACAGTTCCATCATATAGTGGCAACCTACTTTACACCTAACACTAACCCTAACCCTATCCATAACCCTAACCCTAACCCTAACCCTAAACTCTAACCCTACCCCTAACCCTAACCCTATCCCTAACCCTAACCCAAAACCCTAACCCTAAACCCTAACCCTAACCCTAACTCTAACCCTAACCCTAACCCTAACCCTAAACCTTAACCCCTAACCTATCCCTATCCCTAACCCTAACCCAAAACCCTAACTCTAAACCCTAACCCCAAAACCCTAACCCTAAACCCTAACCCTTACCCTAAGCCTACCCCTAACTCTAACCCGAAACCTAACTCTAACCATTCCTTATATTTTCCGTAATGCACCGAATATATATATAATAATGGTAATTATCCAGGTAAAAAAATCCACATGGCGGTAATGCAAAGAATTTCAACCGGGTTCATAAAGAGTTCTCAATATCAAAATAGAGCTTTATATATGATAATTTTTATTTACACAGACATGTACAAAATCTGCGACACTAGCATGTCGATGTTATCGCTCAACAGTTACTATAAACGGAGATCTCATCAGGGAGAGTTAGAATCCGATCTTAACCTCAGATCATATTTGATCTGAGGTTAAGATCAGATTCTAACTCTGCCTGATGAGATATCAGTTTATAGTAACTGTTGATCGATAACATCGACATGCCAGTGTCGCAGATTTTGTACATGTCTGTGTAAATAATATATATATATATATATATATATATATATATATATATATATATATATATATATATATAGCAATAGATGAAGTGAACGAACAGAATAAGGTGCGAATCAAATTTTATTACAGTTCAATGTTCAGGCAAAGTTCTTTAAAGTCCTTAACTCATGAGTTTTCAAAGAGAATCTTCTCCTCAGAGGACCATTACCGCAATGACATTACTGCAGGTAATAAAAATTTGATTCGCACCTTATTCTATTCTTTCACTTTATCTATTGCTATTAATGCTCCATCCAGTATATTGAGCTTTATTTTTATCCGGATGTAATTAAAGATATTAGTTGCCTTTTGTTGTATAAACCTTATATATATATATATATATATATATATATATATATATATATATATATATATATATATATATATATATACATCGCACTGAATAGCTGTGATACAACGAAACAGTCTGTATGTGGATGACTATATAAAGCTCCCTTTTCTTGGGTAGAGCTTATTTGTAAGTATATCGCAAACTGCCATTAGCTTTAAGGTATAGCTCATTAGGTAAAATTAATTCGATCCCGACACTTGACAATGTTTACATTGAGATATCACTTACATTCAGTCAGTGTCGTATGATAGCGCAGGGGTAGAGGCGCCGACTGTCAGCTCGATGGTTGAGTTTCTTTCGTGGCTTTAGGCACCGACTGGTGTAGCCGCATTTAAAAACTGTGATACAACGAAACTGTTCGTATGTGGATGACTATATATATATATATATATATATATATATATATATATATATATTACAAAATGTGTTATTCTTTTCCTTTAAAAAACACGTTCTATATTTCCGGTAACGCCGACGTGACTGTTGCTTTTTTTTCAATTTGCAAATATACTTCCTTTTCAACTTGTTACGCGGTTTGGTTTTTTGTCTGCGTTTTTGTTTGGCAATAGAAGGGTTCATTCAAGATCACAAAGATATATATTATTTTTTTCGTGTAATCAGATTGAAATGGAGAAAAGTACTGAAGAGAAAGAAAGAGATGAGAAAAACAAAAAAAGGGAAAGAGAGATTAATAGAGAAATTCATATCTCATCATTTTTAATGAATCAAATATTCCTTTAGTAAATTGTGATTATGAAAAGTTCTATTTTTTAGCAATAGCATCTGTTACTATGGCGGTTTTTGTGAATGATTATATAAATTGAGTTTTTAAATGACTGTAATATATATATATATATATATATATATATATATATATATATATATATATATATATATATATATATATACGTGTGTATATATATATATATATATATGTATATATGTGTGTATATATATATTTATATATATATATATATATATATATATATGTGTATGTGTGTGTGTGTGTGTAAACTTCTTACCTAACTCTACTAACGCATTGAGCACTGTTGGAGTAAATACTAAAAATCGATACATAATATATTATATCTCCTTATAAAATTTTATGTGAATACATGAATAATAACACTCTTATATATATATATATATATATATATATATATATATATATATATATATATATATATATATATATATATACATATATATATATACATATAGAATGTGCCCAATTGGGTGGTCGATTGAATACTTTGGACAAAAGTGTTGTTTTTTCTTTGTTTTTCGATATAGTTTCAATGGTTGAAAACCTCCCGAGGCTATATAGATGCAGAGTTCGAATGCAAAACAAGATAAACGCCATTTTGAAAATTACGAAACTATAATTACAAAAAAAACGTTGGATTTCAACACTCAACCACACCCCAAAATGATGTTTTAAATAATATGATACCGGCATAATTTCGTTTTGTTTTCAATTGAAAAAATACTTTTAATCAAAAGCTAGATTTATATATTCGTCATTTTATTGTTTCATGTCGCAATTTAAACGAATTAGATTTATCGCGTTTTGCATTCGAACTCTTCATATATATATATATATATATATATATATATATATATATATATATATATTTAGTACACTTGCCATGTACACCCTGAATATAATGTAGATCAGAATGAATTTAACGTAGCTGAAAACACACACACACATATATGTATATATATATATATATATATATATATATATATATATATATATATATATATATATATTAGAAGTAAAAGATGAGAATAAAGAATTGTAAAGATACAATATTTATTAAAACATCAAAAGTTCAGAGTAAGGAGCCTAATAACATTAATCCATGGATTTTCAAAGAAAACATTCTTCTCATCTGATGAGAATTTTTTTTCTTTGAAAATCCATGGATTAAGGCTCCATGCTCTGAACTTTTGATATTTTAATAAATATTGTATCTTTACAATTCTTTATTCTCATCTTTTACTTCTAAAATAAATTTTTCTATTAAGTATATTGAGCTTTACGCTATCACGATTGTATTATTATTATTAAACGATAATTAAATTATCGTTATATAATATAATTCAACATTTAAATATATATATATATATATATATATATATATATATATATATATATATATATATAGATTTAGATTTTTCACTTATAAAATAGATCATTCAGTGAAGACCGGGGTTGTTCCAATAAAAAACAAGCTCGATGATACTCGATTACAGAGTAAAGAGCATTTATATGTGATTTCATGAAGGCTTACCAAAGCATTCCTTTCAGGACACCAATGATCACCATTAAAGATATTTTTTCTTACAAATACTATTTATTCAAATTAAATGTTTTTCCTACACGTGTTTCACTACCAAGCAGTTACTTGCTTGGCAGATCATCAGGGAAATTAAATGTCTGGAATACTGGTTTCAACTGCCGACAATACACAATGTGGCGTTGCAATAGTTGAGGTCACTTAAGAAGAGAAGAGGGACCGATTATTTGCTTGTTGGCTTGGTGGAAGAAATAATGCACGAGCTACTTTTCTAAGACTTTTCTAGGACTTTCTTTTTTATCGTTGTTCTTCCTTGCTTTTTAATTTTGACTTTTATTTTTATTTTTTTCCTCTTCTCTTCTTAAGTGACCTCAACTATTGCAACGCCACATTGTGTATTGTCGGCAGTTGAAACCAGTATTCCAGACATTTAATTTCCCTGATGATCTGCCAAGCAAGTAACTGCTTGGTAGTGAAACACGTGTAGGAAAAACATTTAATTTGAATAAATAGTATTTGTAAGAAAAAATATCTTTAATGGTGATCATTGGTGTCCTGAAAGGAATGCTTTGGTAAGCCTTCATAAAATCACACACACATATATATATATATGTATATATATATATATATATATATATATATATATATATATATATATGTATATATAAACTAGAGCAACAGTGATACAGAGACAGACAGACATACAGACAGAGAGAAAGAGGCAGAGATACAAATTGAGTGTAGGAGGATGTCTGTCTGCTCATGTTGGCAGAATTAACAACAATAAGCAGACAGAGTTTCGATCGTGAAGGTCAATATTGTTGATTTACGAATGGTATATTCATGGCGGCAAACGGGGTGAAAAAAGACAAACCACAAAAATAAATTAAATTAATCATTTTAGGAACAAAGAAAAAACATTTAACGAATCAATACAACATGGAAAAATATCGCTAAACATAAACATTTTCATTTACAATAAATACCGCCATCTTGTATTTAAAATAATGCTTATATTATTTACAAAATAATTAGGAGTTGCAGTAGTTTCGAACAATTAAAATATGGATTTAGGAACAGTAAATACGTTTACAATAAATCTTTCTCTGTCTCTCACCTTTCCTTCCTTCTCTCTCTCTCTCTCTATCTCTCTCTCTCTCTCTCTCTATATATATATATATATATATATATATATATATATATACTTTCTCTATCTCTCTTTCTCTGTATCTCTCTCTATCTATCTCTATATATACGCATATATATACATATATATATACATCATGTATATATATATATCTATACAAATACATATATATATATATATATATATATATATATATATATATATATATATATATATATATATATATATATATAAATGTGTGTGGGTTTTCCAGGTATATTTTTCATGGAAATTATCTACCTTTGCAAATTAAGAAAATGCCATTCTAACAAGGTTTTTGAAGTGTTAACCTGTTTATTTACTAAATCGCCCAAATAAATACCATGCATAATAATACTAATAAGACTTTCTACGTAACTATAGCTTTTTTGTATCATTTTAATTCAGTCGAAGTTCTCAGAAATCAAAGAGCCACTTCCTGGGCGAGTGTATTTACGTCGAAGGCGCACCAGACCAGCAATTTATTGAAGTACTTGCCAAGGATGATACATTCAGGCGATTGTACAGGGACTGGAACCTGGAGGATAGTAAAGGCTTTATTGGATGAGAAGCTTTGTTTACCTTGTATAAAAGGGAGAGACTAGCGATGGTGCAGCATCCCGTATCATGTATGGGCGGATGGTGGCTTTGTAGACATATAGGATACTGTCATGGGTGAGAAGTTTTTTAGCACGGTAGAGGGCGCCGACGTGCTTTGCAGCAGACTTGTCAATGTCTTCTTTGTATTTATTCCAATTAATGTTACATCTGAATGTCAGGCCGAGGAGTTTGACCGTTAGATTCTCAGGTATGATGTCATTTGCAATGGCAATCGGTAGCAAGAGGTTTCTTGTAGTTGTTGATGGTAACGGGGCTTGTCTTATCAGCATTAAATGTTAGCATCCATTTATGACTCCATTCTACAACTGACTGAAAGTCACTTTGCAGCAGCGTTGGCAGTATCTTCTATTATATGGCAGTCACTTTCTAAGGATTCAGCCGTTGCATCGGATATGTGCGCGCCAGTTGTACCCACATAACGAGAGTAGAGCGTGGTGTCGTCAGCAAATTTACCCATCTCAGACACAATGTCATCAGGGACGTTGTTTATGAAAATCAGGAACAATAAAAGTCCATGTTGTTGTGATGAACGGTCAGGTGAAAGGACAGGCTGGATCTTTCTTTTAGTAAGTGTAGGATCTAATTATATTAAATATTCGTCCAGTAATACCATATGAATGAGTTTTTATGAGAACACCTTTATGCCATTAAAAAGCTACGATACAGATTGAACGCTGATTCAAAAAAAATAACGCGTCGTCGATTCAGGGTTTGGTTGGAAACTGTTTCAAAGGCAGTAAAAAAACAGTAATTTCTCAACATGCGACAATCGAGGAAAAAGGTATGCATGGATGGATGGAACGTGAGTCCATCAATTACTTTCGGTGTCAAATCAACGGTCATCTCAGTGGACGGAAGCAGATAATAGTCGTCCAAAAGCGACTAAAGACGTAAACATCAGCAGACAAGGTTTTGACCTCTATATTAAAAGATGTGCAAAGTGTTTTGCTTATATATCACCTTTAGTAGAGAGTAACCATCAAGAGCGATTATTATATAACATAATTGCTTTGAAAACGTAAGCCAACACAAATGAAGAAGAAGAAGAAAGTGGTATATCACCAAGACAATCCACCGTGCGACAAGTCGATCGCAACAATTTCAAAACTTCATAGACTGCAGATCGAATTGCTGCAGCACTCACCATATTCCCCAGATCTGCCCTCAGTTACTGCTGGCTGTTTGTAGACCTCAAATGAATGAGCAGGGAATAGGTATTTGGTCTCAATGACGAAGTAATATCGGAAATTGTGAGGTATTTTTTAGCAAGAGACACATTTTATGTTTCGGAATTTTTTTAGATGAGGGTTGAACATTTGTAGAATTTGGTATATTCGGACTACAGTTCTCATCTTGGGCGGTTTTATCTCAACGTGTCGGCCAATGTAACCTCCGACCTTCTTCAGGTGTACTTTGTCGAACTTGGAAATCTTTCTGCCGAACTCGGGAATCTGGACAATATTTTGGACGGAACCCATTATTAAATTCATAGGGGTAGCATGCTCTAGTTCCATCTGCCATGATTGAGAAGAAGTCTTCAGTAATTCGTAATTTTTCGTATCGCCCGCACTGAGGATTGAACCTTAAACCTTCAGATGACTGTCACTTAGTACTGAATTGTACTTAGTACTATATCCACTGCGCCACCTTTAGGCTGAAGGTTCAATCCTCAGTGCGGGCGAATTACTGAAGACTTCTTCGCAGTCATGGCAGATGGAACGAGAGCATGCTACCCCCGTGAATTTAATAAAAAGTTCCGTTCGAAATTCCGTCCAGATTTTCGAGCTCGACAGAAAGATTTCCGACCCCGACAAAGTACACCTAAAGAAGGTCAGAGGTTACAATTTTCGAAACAACCAGAAGTCGCAAAGAGCCATGTCTGGAGAGTAGGGAGGTTGGCGAACGGCTTGAATTCCATGTTTGGCCAAGAAATGTTAGATCAATTGGGATGAACGTGCGGGGGCGTTGTCAGGATGAAGTTGCCAGTTTTTCGTCGTCTACATGCCTGGTCTTTTGCACCGAACTGCGTCACGGAGACACCGGAGAACATCTTGATAGTACCCCGTTGTCACTGTTTGCCCTTATGGTGCGTATTTGTGATGCACAATTCCACGGATATCAAAGAAGACAGTCAGCATCACCTTGATTTTGATTCGCACCTGCCGCACATTTAGGATTTGGAGACTCGGGATGCTTCCATTGCGACGACTGTTTTTTTGTTTCTGCGTCGTACCCGTACACCCATGACCCATCTCAAGTTATCACGGTGTTTGGAAACACAGAATCAGTGTTGGCGGTTTCCAGAAGGTCCTGTGCAACTTGTAAACATAGGTTCTTTTTGTTCCTGCGACAAAAACTTGGGTACAAATTTCGCAGCCACTCTGTGCATGTTCAAATCATCACGCAAAATTGCATGTGCGGAATCTTTACTCACCCCAACCTCTTATGCAATCTGCCGCACAGTTGAACGACGATATTCCATCATCAAATGTCGCATCCTCTCAACAACGCTGATGTGCGGCCATTTTTGAATCGGCTGAACCATTCCTTAATTTGTGTTACACATATCGCATCTTCTCCAACCACCTGCCGAATCTTACCAATTGTTTTGCTTTAAGAATCACTAAGCTTTTAGTAAAATTTGATGCAATACTTTTGCTCAACACGTTCAGTCATCTTGAGAGAATCGGTAGTCTGACGAACACGTTGTGTAGCACTTCACTCAGCGACCGACAGGCAGCGATTAACGCGCAGGAATGGAGTGATAAAATTCACACATGCGCATGGAAGTGTCTTCTTTCACTGTGTAGAGTGGCGCCGCTATATCGTCTCTATTTCGCACGAAAAAAATAAAGGCCGGATACTTTTTAATCAGGCCTCGTATACTTATTCATATATCTATACATATATATATATATATATATATATATATATATATATATATATATATATATATATATATATATGTGTGTGTGTGTGTGTGTGTATATATATATATATATATATAGAGAGAGAGAGAGAGAGAGAGAGAAGGTGTGTAGACATTTTTAAACCATTGTTTTGGATAGTATTATATATTTTTTTTAAAAAAACATAATAATATGTAGCGTTAAAATAAAGAAAATTTATTTATATGAAATATTTTGAAAATCAACATTCGTGCAATTTAAATGGAAAATTCATTTATTTCAATTTTTTTTTTGCAACTTTTCGTTTTAGAACAACTTTGTCAGGCGAGACTGTCTCATAGTTTTTTTTCTTCTTTTCATCCTCCTCATTTTGATGATATAAACCCCGAGGGGTCGAATCACGATATGAGCAGAAAGAGACGTCAATTCTAAAAGACGTTAGGATAAGTGTATTCCTGGCGATATTAGCGCAGATTGGCGCTTTTTAGTTAGGAAATTGACAACATCTTTGAAGCACGCATGAGAATGTATTTTGGTGAAATATTTTGAAAATCAACAATCGTGCCATTTAAATGAAAAATTCATTCATTTCATTTTTTTTGCAACCCTTCGTTGTAGAACAACTTTGTCAGGTGAGACTGTCTTATAGTTTTTTGTTTTCATTTGGGTCAGAAAATCACGTTATGTCTCTAAGCGTGGCTACGCCAATTTGAATTTGAAAGAGTGTGTAGACATTTTTTAAACCATTGTTTCGGATAGTATTAAACTACATTTTATTTATTTTAACAGTACACATTGTTATGGGTTTTTCAAAAAAAAATAAAACTAAAATGCATTGTCTTGCGTTCTAATTGTTAATTATTATTTTTAATAATTAATATTTCCATATAAACAATGATTTCTAACCAAATACAACAACTTATTACAATTTGCACCGCTATGTGCCGTCAAAAAAAAAAAAAAGACTCTCATTCGTTCATTAACATCGAACTGATAACACCAAAAAAACAAGATGAGAACTAAAAGAAAAAAAAATGTAAGGTATTTTTATATATCTTTATTTGAAATTCAGTAATTCTGAGGATGAAGTATATGTTCGAAAATCAAATTAAAAAAAGTTAATAAAACTAAAATGCATTGTCTGGCGTTCTAATTGCTAATTATTATTTTTAATAATTAATATTTCCATATAAACAATGCTTTCTAACCAAGGACAACAACTTATTAAAAATATATATATTTTTATATACATATATGCTTATATAGACATATATTGTATATAGGTAAAAATAATTTAATACTAATTTATGAAGATGTTATATATATATATATATATATATATATATATATATATATATATACTTAGTTTAGTTGTCATATGATTTATCAGCGTGGTTTAACCTAGAGATATTCGAAAACTCCAGAGACTGAAGTTCGACGCTTTACCACTGAGGCAATTGTCGGTTGTGTACGGAATGTATCGGTGTTTATAGATGTCATTTATATAGACATACATGTGTATATATAGGTAAAATAATTTAATATTAATTTCTAAAGATTGTTATATATATATATATATATATATATATATATATATATATATATATATATATATATATATATGAAGAAGAATGGAAAGGAATTAAAGAAGCAAAAGCCAAATACCTGCTCTATCCTGGATATTGAGCTGTATACTTTTCACAATATGTTTTACCTTTCCTAAAAGTTCGCTTTTAGTACACCACTTTATATATATATATATATATATATATATATATCCTACAAATTGTTATGATTGTATATCAGATGGCCAAAGAATATGTCGGCCGGCGGCAATGTAGCAAAAGTTTAATATGCATTTATTTCACAGTGTTTAACAGACATAAATCAGGAGGGATTAACACTCTCCCTTTCCCGCACTCAACCACTCCCCCATCCGCCACGGACCTGCCATGTTTTAGTGGCCGGCAAATAAATGACAACATTTTAGAGCCATCTTTATTTTTCCACTATCGATCGAATTTTGCAATTTTCCTGTTTTTTTTTTAATTTACGAGCAAATTCATCTGGAATTCTTACTCGAAAAAAAAATGTCCTGGCTGAGTGTCATCGATTTCATAGGAGTAGACATGTTTAGTTCCGACGTATTTGCCAGTAACGCTACCATGCGCTCTCTCATTCCGAAACTCAACTACTTATATCTACATGTATATAACGCTATAGCTTCTGTCTGGTCGATTGTTGATGTTTACCCCCCCCCCCATGAACTCATGTGGTTTGAATCTACTTTACACAATATAAATGGACAATTATATTTCATTTTTACCAAAATTAGCTCCCAGTAACATTCTCCCCTTTCTTTTAAACAGTTACTTTTAATTTAGGGAACCAATTCTATGCTTAACAATTGTAGTCGTAGACTATATATATATATATATATATATATATATATATATATATATATATATATATATGTATATATATATATATATATATATATATATATATATATATATATATATATATATATATAGTCTAAAGAAGCTTTGATTCATTTTACACGAAAAAAAAAAGAAAGTAAAATGCAGTTTAAATTCCCAGAGAAACTAACTAAATCCAAGATATTGCAGATTTAACATTCGTTGGAAAATTCATAAATAAATAAATAAATGAATAAAATAAAAATGGGGGGGGGGGTTAAGTATCTAACAGTTAAACAAAAACAGGAGACCATAAGCGTAGCGTCTAATATTTACACACACATATATATATATATATATATATATATATATATATATATATATGTAAGTAAATTGCGCGTACAACAAAATCGTAGGATAAATTTCAGAGGAAACATTTTTTAATCAATGAAACGGGCGGGTGGAAAAAAAAGAAAATTGCTAAAATTTTCCTTAAGGCCTTATCGTCTGACCCTCTAATAAGAAACGTCAGAATGATAAATTAAAAACTAAGAAAATCGAATTAGATATGAGGGGGAAAATATGTTTCAAGTTGGAGAAAACGATTGAGAAAAAAAGAAGAAGTAGATCTCTCAACGTTATTGTGGCTTTGAATCATTAAAGATCTCCAACTGATGCTTCAAAATCTTTTGTCTACACAGGCTAAGTCGAGAATTGTTAATAACTAACGTTTCTATAATATTGAGATGGTAGTTCGACCTGGCGCTGTGTAAAACAGAAATCCACCATTTGGAATAGTTTTTAATTTATCAATCTGACGTTTCCTCTTAGAGGGTCAGACAATAAGGCCTTAAGGAAAATTATAGCCATTTTCTTTTTTTTTCCACCCGCCCGTTTCATTGATTAAAAATGTTTCCTCTGAAATATATATATATATATATATATATATATATATATATATATATATATACATATATGAAGTTAATCCAACTAAATATATAAGAGGAAACTAATATTTTTAATTATTAAACATCCGGATAAAATTGAAGCTTTATATACTGGATAGAGCATTAATAGCATAATATGAAATGAAATAATAAAAAATGGTACGAATCAAATTTATTAGAATTCAATGTTCAGGCAAAGTACCTTAAAGTCCTTAACTCATGAGTTTTCAAAGAAAATTCTTCTCCTCAGAGAGCCCTTACCGCAGTGACATTACTGCAAGTAATTAAATTAAACTTTGAAAATATATAAAAATATATATGAAAATACATACACGTTTCAAAGCATATATATATATATATATATATATATATATATATATATATATATATATATATATATATATATATATATATATATATATATATATATATATATATGGAAAACCTGTCTAGGTGGGCACTGTAAGTGTAGTATTAACACAGCATGACGTCGCTAGCTACAAATGCATCGTTCCTTTTATTGAGTCGAACGCTCTCCTGACGTCAAACCGCTGAATAAAGTGTTAAAATTATCACTGTTTGTTTGCTATTCAGCGTTGGCCGAGTGGTTCTAGACGTCGGGAGGTGTGATGTAAAATACTCGTAATCCGGGGTTTCGAATCGCATGACCAGTAGTGAATAGTCATATCTCTATGCTGATGACTCTTGATTATAAAGGACGAAACGTATACGTACATAGATAATAAACAAACCATATATATATATATATATATATATATATATATATATATATATATATATAAGGCAGTTTATTTCTATTTATGAAAATATTATTCAATGACACGGAGTTTTATTTGCTGGATAATATATTTTTTTGTTGAATTTTCCGAAAGTGCTTTTGTCAAATTGCTCTATGTAAGTTCCATGGAGTTCATGTCCCATTTCCTTTTCGTTTTTTTGCGACTACTTTCGATTTGATTTGTCAAATAATCTCCAGGCGGTGTTATTCTGGGTTTCTTAAAAAATATGCATTTACTGTTGAGTTTTTTTTGTTATTATTATAACCGCCAGTAATTTACAACTTAAAAATATTGAGATATTTTAAGTTGTACATTTTTGGCCGTCATTATGAAGAAAAACAACTCAACAGTAAAGGCATATTTTTTAAGTAACCAAGAGTAACACCGCCTGGAGATGATTTGACGAATCAAATCGAAAGTACTCACAGAAAAAGAAAAGAAAATGGAACAAGAAACCCATGGAACTTACATACAGCAATTTGACCGAAACACTAAATGGACCATTCGGAAAATTGGAAAAATAAAAATAATCTTACTAAGCTAAAACACTCCGTGTTATTTAATAACATTTACCTATATATATATATATATATATATATATATATATATATATATATATATATATATATATATATTTATATATATATTTAAGTGAAATATTTTTGAAAATCCACACATCGTGCAATTTAAATGTATTGATTTTCAAAAGTAGTTCACTTAAATACATTTCCATGTCAACGATGTTGTGCATTTCCTTATATATATATATATATATATATATATATATATATATATATATATATATATATATATATATATATATATATATACAGGGTGAGTCATAAGTCATTTCACTTAGCTATTTAAAATGATTACCATATGAAGCACAAATATACTATGAACTTTTAATTAATGTTATCTTACTCTCTACTTTGTTCGTTCATATATTTGTTTCTATATATATTTATTTCATAATCAATCTAATATGCTACAAAGAGTCGTACATTTTTTGCAAAAAAGAATGGAGCTATGCATGCAGAACGAAGGTGGAAATCTAGAAAATCTGCTGCAATTTTAAACTCCCATGAATGAATTTGTTGAATAAACTTTCTGTTTTACATTACCGTATTTTTTTACTTTAGAATTTCAAAAATAAATGGCTAAGAGCCTTATGAATCACCCTATATATATATATATATATATATATATATATATATATATATATATATATATATATATATATATATTAAAGAATGGAAATAGTGTTCCGACGTAATAGAAATTGAAAAAAGGAAAACCAAAAAATATTATTTATGTATTCATCAAAGTTTCGTCTTTATTTCAAGACTTCCTGCGGGTGACTGTGTGAAGAAAATAACACACGAGTACAAATTGTTTGAAACAAAGGTGGTAGCACGAGTGGGTCTAAAAGGCAGCGTATGAAAAAATAAAGTATGAGATACAAATAGATGGTGGCAGTGGGCAATTGAGTTAACGGTAGAGAGTGTAGAGGGAAATGGTAGCGGTTGGAGTTATAATATCATTGGGGAGGAGGAGTGTGCTCATGTAAGCCAAGAAAAGTCGCTTATGATGAGATCAGTTATGGGCTCATCAAGATGGTTGGATACATTACAATAACTGTGAAAGGCGCGGGACAAACATTGTCCCAACCTCCCTCTTCATGGTTTTAATTAACTCTCACCGCTACCAATGTTTGTTCCACGCACCTTTCACAATTAAAAAGAATCATGTGATAAAATTTAAATATTGGTAAATGGAAATGGAGTATTTTAAATTAAGATTTTAGAAATGTGTCATATCATGGAGATGGGGAAGGAAATGAAAATATAACGACTGAGAGTTAGAGTAACGTCCGATATTAAGTAAATATTATAGATGTAACTTTTAACTTAGATAAGCGAACATACGAATTACATACGTAAGATAAGTGGTTAACGACACAGACGAAGGACCTAGATGTGCCGGGTTCGAATCCAGTTCATTCCACAGAATCACTTTTAGCAAAACTAATACCTGACCTTGTGTCTAACCTCTTGGAGAGGAGTTAAATAACAACACTGAGTATAATGCAAAGCGAATTTACGTCCGCAACTCTCAAATTACTCAAAGAGAGTTAACAAACGTCCGCAACTCTCAAATTACTCAAAGAGAGTTAACAAACGTCCGCAACTCTCAAATTACTCAAAGAGAGTGAACAAACGTCCGTAACTCTCAAATTACTCAAAGAGAGTGAACAAACGTCCGCAACTCACAAATTACTCAAAGAGAGTGAACAAACGTCCGCAACTCTCAAATTACTCAAAGAGAGTTAACAAACGTCCGCAACTCTCAAATTACTCAAAGAGAGTTAACAAACGTCCGCAACTCTCAAATTACTCAAAGAGAGTTAACAAACGTCCGCAACTCTCAAATTACTCAAAGAGAGTAAACAAATTTATACCAAAACCAAAATCAAGACAGACAGATACGAATAATCGCTATTTGTAATAAGTTATAAATTAAGTGGTTAAAAACGTTGAACGAAATCCTTCCAAATAATATTAGAACTGTTTTTCGCAAATGTTATATTATAAACCCCATTTGTATTGGCTTTTTTTTTTGCTAGTTTATTTGTTTGTTAATTTTGGGGATTACATAAACACCCTGCCCATCACGTAATCATCTTAAGACGCATTTCCAACAATACAAACCTGCGTTAGTTTCGTAGCAGCCTTGCACATGCGCATTGCTTGCCAACGTGTCAGTTACCATGGAGACTTATTATTGATTGGCCTTCATATAATTAGTCGCATCGAAAGTAATTTAAGTTAAATCATTTATCAAGGCTTCCCAAACACCCGCTCACCTCTCACTGTTCCCACACACCATCAATTGCCACGTGCATCTCCTTTCCGCCCTCTGCTACCACTGAGTTATTTCGATTTGGTTCTTTGAAACGCAGCCTGAGAGGGCGATATATCATAATGGCGGTTAAATACGAATGCATTCTCTTCAGAGTTTATGAAAGGCAACTCTCCATTCTGCATGATCGTTGAGATTTTGTTTTCAAACAACACAAAAAAAGACGATAAATATTTAAAAAGACGAAGTTAATGAACGAAAGTATTTGTGTACTTATTTATCAGGTTGTCCGAAAAGTTCGTGCCGATTTTTAGTAGTTCATGTTTCGACACATTAATAGATGTCAAATTATTGACAGATTTCGCATAACTACGTTAAGCTATCTCTTGTGAAAGAAAGTAAAAAAAAAATATAATTCGGTTAGGGTTAGGGTTACATTATTCGATTTTAAAAGGGCTCGCAAATTAACACAAGTAAAATAATTATTTAACTTGTTTTTATTTTTGAGACTTTTGAAAATTGGAGAATGTTAGACCCATTTTAGACAGTGGTTGCTTTCCTATTTCGATGAAGGTAAGAGTGACTTGAAAACTACACAAAATAGTAGAATGTTCAGATTAAAAACAAATGTTTTTTTTTCAAAAGGGTCAAAATAAAATAAATTAATGAAAAGAGGAAAGATAAAAAAATGTAATTTCTACCAAAACGTTTTTCAATCATACCGTCTCTCAAAGTATGTGCCCCCTCAACGTAAATTCACTAGATCAATATATATATATATATATATATCTATATACATTGAAAGCAGCCTCGCGATATCTTCTTTCAAAAACGTGATATCCGTGAAATCTTTATGGTGTTTGGTAAAGGTAAGTTATATGCTGTGGTTTTAGCTAGACTAGTACATGCTGTGAATGTTTTAATATATATATATATATATATATATATATATATATATATATATAAACATATGATTTAATAAATAAATATTTTAAAATACGTGTATATATATATATATATATATATATAGATATATATATATATATTAATATTTTTTGACGTATAAGTGCCCCGCCATGGGCTGCCCGCGCGTGATTTGTAATTGCAAGGGTTGCGCAATCTCCAAAAACTGCTCTCCTGAGTCGGCACTGCTTGATTCCAATGGCAAGTAGTAATACAAGACCACTGGAAACAATGCAGAGAGCACATACACCACCTGGTATTCATAAATGTTCACTTATATTAGTACTGGCCATATATATATATATATATATATATGTATATATATATATATATATATATATATATATATATATATATATATATATATATATACATATATATATATATATATATATGATAGGCTTATATTTAAAAAGATCTCCATAATCTATATAACGTATATTGAGAACTATCTAGTCCCTTGACAAATTTATACAACAATATTTATTACTATCTCTGCTGTGAATGCTATATATATATATATATATATATATATTAGTTTATCATTTTTCTCCTTCAAGGTCTTCGAACGACATCCAATTAAATTATTTTCTCTGTCCCTCTTCCAACTGTGCCAATTTGGCATGGAATATTTTTTTATTCAGCAGTTGCTAATCAATGCCCTTTAAAATGTTTGCAACTCACAAGTTCTTATAAAAAAACACGTTTTCCTATTAGACACTGTATAGTTTGAAGCATGAGTGTCAACAATGCTGTCCTTCCTTTAAACCCATCGAGAACTTATCAAAACACGACAACGTTTTGCTCGTCAATATTCATATCTCTCTCTATACTCATGATACGACTTCTATCCGTGTCTCACTATTTCTATATAGAAATAGGTATGTTATTTTCTACACTATTAAAGGTAAATATTAAGGTTATGTTTAAGCCTACGCTAGCATCAGTCAGCAACAGCTGACTGAAGTATTAGCATTGCTTTTCAAACATAGCTGTAACCTTTTGTCACAGTTACTTAAACAACATAATAATTCGTTGTTAAGTAAGGAAGCAAATAAAACGGGTTACATTTATGAAAAGTGAACACCAATATTATGATATTTCTGTACTTAACGTAATTAATAAGTGACACTTCCTCTCTCTTTGCCCTCTCCCATCCTTTCTCTCTTTCTCGCTCTCTCTCTCTCTCTCCCTCTCTCTCTCTCTCTCTCTCTATATATATATATATATATAAAGTGGTGTACTAAAAGCGAACTTTTAGGAAAAGTGAAACCTTTTTAGCAATAGGACATTTGCTTGCATCCGGGCAGAATTTTGCTCTGTGTTTCTTCCCCCTACAACTTTTATTTTATTTTTTTCAAATTTTAAATCTTGGCCTTTGCCAACTTATCTATCCCAGCGACTTCCTCTGATGATAAGATTTTGAACTTTTGAAAAGCCTGGCTTAAGGAAAATTTAACTTGAATAATTTGCCTTTTTTGCGGAATATACCTTGCTCTGAGCAATTGAATTGAATTATGATTTGACTTTTGCTTCTCTAATTCCTTTCTATTCTTCTTCATTATATATATATATATATATATATATATATATATATATATATATATATATATATAATTATGGGAAATAAAATTATATATATATCAACGCACGTGACAATTTAAGCCTGCTAGTTTCCCATCTGTCCAACAGTTAACGTTATTCCCATTTAATTTCTTGCTTTTTCGATGTACAGCGTCGCTGTTGTTTTGATCTAAAACTTTTCCATAACTGACCACGTATATTCCACGCACGTGACAATTTTAAATCTGAAAGTGTTCCATCTTTCCAACGGGCAATATTTTGAAATTCCTGGCGGTTGTTCTCACTCATTAAGCTATACGACTCCGCTGATGAAGGTCCGATTTTCTCGGATCTGAAACCTTGGTCCGGATGTTGTTGTAACACTTTATTTAATATTAATAAATATCATGCTCTTATTAATTATCTAGTTAATTTTACTTTTGCATTAATAATTGAGCACTCTGCTGGGAAACTCTCCCAATTAAGAAATACGGTATATATATATATATATATATATATATATATATATATATATATAGTCTAAAGAATCTTTGAGTTATTTTAAACAAAAAGACAAAAAAAGAGGAAAATGCAGTTTAAATTCCCAGAGAAACTAACTAAATCCAAAATAGTGTAGACTTAACATTTGTTGGAAAATTCATTAATAAATAATATATAATAGTAAGTAAATAAAATAACAAGGGGGATTAAGTATCTAACAGTGAAACAAAAGCAGGAGACCTTAACGTAATATATATATATATATATATATATATATATATATATATATATATATATATATATATATATATATATAATTAAATTATGGGAAATAAAATAGGAAAATCTAATATATATTTTTTATATATTCAGCAATGTTTCGTCTTTATTGTAAGACTTCCTCAGGATGATAATTTTAAGAACAATGTCATGTAAGTACATCGAAATATTGGGTTGACATGATGGGTTGAGAAGAAAAAGAGATAGCCGTGCCTACTAAAATCGCTAAGGAAGGGTCCAGGCTGCGAGAGGGCTGTAGTAGCAAAGAGTGAAATTACGTCGGATTACTCGCATCCTTCCTTTCTTATATATACTTATAAATATTTGTTTTTATCGACATACCTATATGTTTAATCCTTTCGAGAATCGTCAGTGAAAAGATAATTATTTGTACTGGTCTCAGGATTCGAAACCCCGGAACACGAGTAATGGATTAACCCAAATTCCAACGCCTGAACTCACTCGGCCACTATGAACAATCTGATGAATCAGAGAGAGTTTAAACGTCTTATAGGCAGCTGTTATCAAGCGTGTAATGAAGGAACATGCATTAAAGCTACGACAACGTATGTGTTCATACTACTCATACAGTGCCCAGCCTAGATTAGGGGCGACAAATAATTAGGAATATTTGTTTTTATCGACATACCTATATGTTTAATCCTTTCGAGAATCGTCAGTGTAAAGATAATTATTTGTACTGGTCTCAGGATTCGAAACCCCGGAACACGAGTCATGTATTAACCCAAATTCCAACGCCTGAACTCACTCGGCCACTATGAACAATCTGAAGAATCAGAGAGAGTTTAAACGTGTTATAGGGAGCTGTTATCAAGAGTGTAATGAAGGAACATGCATTAAAGCTACGACAACGTATGTGTTCATACTACTCATACAGTGCCCAGCCTAGATTAGGGACGACAAATAATTATAAATATTTGTTTTTATCGACATACCTATATGTTTAATCCTTTCGAGAATCGTCAGTGTAAAGATAATTATTTGTACTGGTCTCAGGATTCGAAACCCCGGAACACGAGTCATGTATTAACCCAAATTCCAACGCCTGAACTCACTCGGCCACTATGAACAATCTGAAGAATCAGAGAGAGTTTAAACGTGTTATAGGGAGCTGTTATCAAGAGTGTAATGAAGGAACATGCATTAAAGCTACGACAACGTATGTGTTCATACTACTCATACAGTGCCCAGCCTAGATTAGGGACGACAAATAATTATAAATATTTGTTTTTATCGACATACCTATATGTTTAATCCTTTCGAGAATCGTCAGTGTAAAGATAATTATTTGTACTGGTCTCAGGATTCGAAACCCCGGAACACGAGTCATGTATTAACCCAAATTCCAACGCCTGAACTCACTCGGCCACTATGAACAATCTGATGAATCAGAGAGAGTTTAAACGTGTTATAGGCAGCTGTTATCAAGAGTGTAATGAAAAAACATTCATTAAAGCTACGATAACGTATGTGTTTATACTACTCATACAGTGCCCAGCCTAGATTAGGGGCGACAAATAATTATCAATATCTGTTGTTATCTACATACGTATACGTTTTATCCTTTCGGAACTTTTTTTACATAATCACTAGCTTGTGATCATGTTTCAAAACGTAAACATCAACATATATTATTGTGTACGTATCTTTCAGAGATTTTTTTCACATAATCATATCTTCAGCACAAAACATTATCCATGAATTCTTTACAGAAAAAAATAACAACGAAATTGTTTTATAGGATTGACATCCTAATATTGTATCATATCGGCGTGAGCAAAAAAAAACAAACAAAGAAACCCCAAATTCATTTCAACACAAAAAGCTAAAAACCGGGGCCATAAAAATCGGCTCCCAGCGACCAGTGTAACAAAAAAGCGCAAAAACCCAAAAATCCTGATCACGTGACAGTGCGTGTAATTACGTCCGCGCGGCGAATATAAAAAGAATCACACAGCGCCAAACTTCCTCTTTTCTTTTTTCTCTTTTCTCTCTGCCTCTCCTGCGAGGCTTAACAGAGAGGACACGTGCGGCTACTCCTCGCCTTTGGGCGAGGGTCGCGTCGGCTGACTACTAAACACACCCCCACCCCCCACACACACATGCCTACACTCCTACCACTCTTCAACACCCGTTACCACACACTGCTGACAAAGGCACACCCATACAAATGCCTAAACGACTTATCAACTCTACGTTCGATCGCACACTGTCACCCACACATATTGTCTCACGCGACAGACACGCAGCGACGTATACACCTTATCTATCGCATGAAACACACACATACAAAAATGGTCGCACACACGTGCTTACTATTATTCTCGGAACTGACTTTAAACGAACATTTCAAACTAACATTTGAAAAAATTGAAAAAATATTAAAAAAAGTATTATCAAGCAAAAACACCTCGTGTTATTTAATAATGTTTACCTAATAAAAAATATGCTGCCTAAACACACCCACGATATATATATATATATATATATATATATATATATATATATATATATAAATATACATATGTATATATACATACATACATATATTAATATATATATATATATATATATATATATATATATATATATATATATATATATATATAGCAATCAATAGACTGACGTTTTCTCTTATCACATCTCTCCAGTTATGTTAGGCAGGTCAATTGTTCGTTTTCATCGAAAATAGCAACCAGGGGTTTTTACCCCACCTAATAAACCGGTATCGTCCGGGCCTTTGGGTCTGGATTTACGCCGGTCTATTGGGGGTTGCCGGTCCTGTGCAGTTCTAGGAGGTGCACCCTCCCAGGCTTTTCCTCCCCTCTTTGGGGAGGAGTAAGTTTATTGCTTACTGTGTGAGGCGCTTCTACCGGGGAATGCCGACGGGGCTGCCCAGGCAATTTTTAAATGGCCAGAGTGCTCACCTATCGAGCGCTGGCTTATCTAATCCCACTTTCCCGACCTTGTGTCACATCTTACCTTGTGGGAGGTAGATAAATAACTTGAGGATATATTATCTACTGCCCTCTTGACGTAAAAAATCTCAACTGCCGAATGCTGCTCCATTCGTTTTTCGAATAACTTTACATAATCAGTAATGACAGCATTTATGCGCATATATATATATATATATATATATATATATATAGAGAGAGAGAGAGAGAGAGAGAGAGAGCGAGAGAGAGAGAGAGAGAGAGAGAAAAAGAGTGATAAATATGCGACGATTGTCCAAATTTATTTCAAATTTCAATTGTTCAATGCAAGGTGTATTCAGTAATAAACTAGTGTGTATTATTCTTTCCTTAAGCCAAGGCTTTTCAAAGATCGAAATCTTATCATCAGAGGAGAAATACAGATGGATAAGTTGGCTTTCGAAAAAACCAAAGTTCAAATATTTGAAAAATATGAAAATTATTATTAAAGGAATTTTTGTTAAAAAAACGCAGTGAATGAAAAGAAAAAATCCGTGAAAAATATATGCAGATTGTCCGGGTGGTAAATTTCTTTATATATATATATATATATATATATATATATATATATATATATATATATATATATATATATATATATATATGTATGAACAAATAATTTACCAGTGCTGTTAGTGAGTGACGGAACTGTCCAGTAAACACTCGATGAAGATGGTTTCGGCAGGCAATCGTTTGCAGCGGAAACAGCCATCTTCGCTTCAGCGTTTCGTCCCATCAATACCTGGTGCGCACGGATACATCAAGATCTGATTTCCTCGCGGCAACCATTCGGCCTGATTGATTCGCCCCGACCCCCACAGATAAAATCGATATCAGCTCACCGATAACGTCTTCATACTCTCCAACAAACAGCATGCTGAAAAGCGTCCTCTCAAATTGGAGCATGTACTGATTTTTATTTCTTCTTAAAGCAGGGGTGGCAAGCATACAGCACGTTGGACGCATTCGACGATCGACCTCGTTTAATTCGGACCGCGGCTCAATGTTCTATAAAGAAAATATTAAATTTCCAAATGATATTTTGACTAAATATTATTAGTTCGCCTTCAGAAACGGCTTGCCGTTAAATTTGTGATTAACGTCAGTTTTCTTATTTAAGAAGGTGCTTAATAGGCCGGAACAAAAATGAACAGGAATGGAAAGCTTTGCTAACGTCTTAGTTGAATAATTTTCAAAGCATTCTTTGAGTAAACAGTGCGATTCTACGTTCGAAACATTTAGGTGCATTGCTGAAAAGCAAAAAAACAAAACAAAAACTCTGCATCAAACGAATGCATCATTACTATTATACAATTGAAGAACTCTTTCGGAAACTTCCATGATACAACAACAGGACAACACGTTGCACACTATAAATTTCGGAGACAATTACTAATAATATCTCTCAGAGTACTTGTTATAAACCATGTAATTTAGGTTATAATAATTAATAACTCGAAAAACAAAATGGATGACTTTTCAACAGAAAGGTTTAACAGATTTATTAAAAGTGTAATTAGAATGAAATGATTCATTTAGCCGCTGTAACGCGAGATGTAATTGGAGCCAGTCTGAACCGTGTTTAATGTTTACTTTTCACTCGGTAAGCCCCTCGATAAAAGGGGGATAACTCTTAAATGATCCAAGGGACATAATTCTTTAGTTATTCCTAACAGTACTACTTTTTGTTTTGAAAATATCGCGGGAAATTAGTTATACCAATACGTTAATCATGAAAATATACCTGTGTAGAACGTCATCACGCTCTCATGTACATTTCAACTTTACAGACGCTTTTTCAAGTTATAAACTACTTGCCGTTATAATTAAAAAATGAGCACAACGGTAAAGTCATAATTTGTAAAGACACTAAAACAAATACCGCCTGAAGATGATTGGACGATTCAAATCGAAAGTACTTGCAAAAAAGAAAAAAAAGAATGGAACAAGAAACCCATGGATCATATTTACATCAATTTGACCGAAACATTAGATGGACAATTCGGAAAATTGAAAAAAAAAAAAGTCGCATCAAACAAAACCACTCCGTGTTATTTAATAATGTGTGCCTAAATGAAAATATGCTGCCTAAATACATACAATATATATATATATGGAATTCAGCAACCAGGTAGGATCAAAAAATAATTTTCTGCCTGATGAGACCTCAGCTCTTGAGAGCTGTAGATCGATAACATCGACATGCCAGTGTAGCAGACCTTGTACATGTTTGAATAAAAGCATTCACTATATATATATATATATATACACCCTATTAATTGTTAAACTTACCTAAGTGAAGCGTGTTCTATTAAAAAATATAAAGACATCGAAAACATTCGGGCGGATATGGATACGCGGGTGTAGATATACTAAGATAACTAAGTGATTTCAAAATTAAACATTGACATTTGAATCAATCAGATCAATTATATATTTCCGTAGAATTCCGGAAACAAAATCGAGCTATTGATGTAAACAGTTTTTTTTTTAATCTTTAAGGGATGAACAAGATTTTAATTTAACATATAGTTGCGCATAAAACAAGTGAGATGAATAGAAATGCAGGATTGAATCTGTGATAGTTATCAACAGGCACTTCGAAATGCAGTTTAGGCGGTCGCACATCATTGTGCGATCGCCACTAACGCGAATACCTATGTCTTCGCGGCTCAACACTTAGCATCTATGAAAGCGACCGGCAATAAAGGCCGGCCTCTTCCACACACTAGTTTTTTTTTCCCCATCGCAGGAAAAGGAGAGACCGGGTGAGTCACCTTTACTGGTTGAAAGGTGTTGACGACGATACGATTAGGTTTCGGGCGATGTTTATTGCTTTCACTGATCGAACGATCGTCTGCTAATAGAGAAAGGATTTGCTGAAAAGATGGCCGTTTTAAATAATTAGATGATTCACTAACCTCTCGTCCGACAGCGACGCCGCTGAATCAGTTAAAACGAGAAGCCTTACAAGGAGATCATCTTGGAACGGAAGGAAGTGTTGGTCGTCTTCGGAGAATGAGTCTCGGACTTTCTTTGTATAATGAAATTTATGTAGAATCTCACGCGACGAAAGTATGATTTTATAGCGCCCGTTGCATAGAATATATATGTATATAAACCACGTTAATAGTTAGACGAACCTTAGAGGCATATGATGGTGATGGTTTAGAGATGGGGAGAGGTTTAACACGTAAAGTGAACCACATAAAAATGATATTATAATCATGAGGATATTTACGTGTTCAGGCAGTACCAACCGGTTCTTGCCGGGATCCATTACGTTCAAATCTGTGTTGGGAATATTTCTATGTTAAAAGCAAGTAATGCATAGGTTAGGTGAATATGTTTTATGGGAATTGTTATTCTCGTGTAACTGAGTTTTACTTTAAGGTGATTATTTAAAAATGTGTACATCTTACAAAACAACCAGACCGGATTATGTGTTTTTAAAAATAAATTGTAGCGAATTACGTAAGTATATTGAAAATAACATGGTACAACAATGACAAATGAAAACTAGTTAGTCAAAATATAACTTGTATGTGTCAGCTTAAAAAGCTATTTAAATCAAACTTTAAAAATCTTGGCAACATAATTATATATATATATAATATTTGTCGCCATTAATCAAGGCTGAGTACTGTATTGAGTAGTATTAATACAGCCGTCAAAATCATAGCTTTAATACATGTTCCTTCATAAGTTGAACACTGTTGACGTCAGCTGCTTACAATAAGTTTAAACCTCTAACTGTCTAAGTAATTGTTCATGATGGCCATGAGGGTTAAGACCTCGGTATTTGAGTTATAAACATGACTCGTTCCGGGGTTTCTAAATCCTGCGGCCGGCTTTAATAATTATCTCTACACGGTCGATTCCATAAGGATGAAACGTATACGTATGTAGATCAAACACCCCCCCCCACACACACACACACACATATATATATATATATATATATATATATATATATATATATATATATATATTTAAGAGTATTTAATGAATTAGAACATTCCAATTATATACATTAAACCCGGTCTGTTTATTAAACAAAAATTCAAATATATGACAAGTGAAACAAAAATTATATAAAATGGAAAACTGATCAAGGTCAATAAAATTTAAGAAATGTAACAACAAATGTAAAATAATACTTTACAATTTACGAGGTACACCCTCCCAGGCTTGCCTCCTCTCTTTTGGGTGGAGTAAGTTTATCGCTTACTGCCTGAGGCGCCCCTACCGGTGAATGCTGATGGAGCTATCCAGGCATTTTTTATAGGCCAGAGTGCTCACCTTATCGGGCGCTGGCTTTTCAAATCCCACTTTCCTGACCTTGTGTCATATCTGTGGGAGGAAGATAAATAAAATTGAGACGACAACATTCAAAATGAAAACGAAAGGTTTTCAGCATACTTTTCTGGAGTTGACAACGTCGAATATTAATCGTTCAAGAAGTTGTTGAAAAGTTTTTTATATGACATCCGTTCATTCTGGACCACCTCCGGACAACGGAGGCAATGAGATAGACAATTTCATCATTGTTTATTTTGCAAACTAATTGAATAGAATAGAGAGCTTCTGGAGAGTATAGGTAGACATTGATGAAACAACCGAATATATTCGGGATAGGTATTGAAAGAGGTACTCTTTCAAGTGTTAGGATTAGGGTTTTCGAGAAAGAAAGGTTATGCGCTTCCGTGCCCTCAATTGGCAACGCTGATTTTTAATCGCTAAAGAATGTTATCATGTGTCATCCGTCAGTCCTGACTACCTCAAGCAACTAGAGATAATCTTTTTTGTAAGAGTTCATTTTACCAGCTATAAATTTCAAATAAGAGACTTATCAACAACACCAGTAAAAATACTAATATTTATAATAAAGGCTGGATAAATGACAAAAAAAAAAACGAGTATCTCCTCCGCCCTCTATCCAGGATACATATTATCAGCTCGTGTTCTCGGCCTGAGATTCACAGGTAACATGAATTGGAACAAATACATAGAAGACATTGCAAAGGCTGCTGCAAAGAAAGTGGGCTCTCTCTACCATGCTAGAAACCTTCTCAAAGTCACCATCCGCCCATGTATGGAGTATTGTTGCCATACCTGGGCTGGTGCAACATCCACTAATCTCCCCCTTTTAGAAAAGGTCCAAAAAAGAGTTGCTAATTTAATAGGTCCCTCACTATCCACCCAGCTCCAGCCCCTGTCCCATCGCTGCAATTTTGCATCCTTGTGCTTGTTTTACAAATACTTCAATGGAATGTGCTCCGATGAACTTGCAAATTTTAATTCGTAAAAAAGTATTAATGAAGCAATTTTTTTGTAAACCTGTGATTCTTGAAAATTGAATAGCAAATAAAAACTGATATTTTTAATGGAGTCGCTAAACCCTGTTTGAACCGATATACTGAGTATCTCTCTGCGATATTTTATGTACGTCCCAAACTATTCGTATAATATTTCAATTTAATTTTATATACGATTGGAACATATGACACAAAAAAGTTAGATTCATTTTCATCCCTTAAAATGCAAACAGGGTTTAGAGAAAATATTTGGAAGAGCACACCTTTATACTTAAATGACCCATTGTAAAAATGTGCAGTGCTGCATTTTAATTGGGTGCTTAGTTGCAATGCCTGTATAAGACGGTCTTGCAATGGGATGAATACTTAGCTTCAGTAAAGACAGACCAGCCCAGAAATTGCTGACGTATTTGTCATATTTATGTCTTCTTGGATACAAGATTCCATGATGTAATTATGATGCTCTTGAAATTTTCTAAAAGAAATGTTTATACAAGATCGTGGATCACGTGGTAAATCAGTTTTTTTATGTCCATTGATTACCAGCTGATTATTTCGAGTGGTCTTGCGATGTGATCTAAGTGATATCTCTATATATACTCCAGCAGAGAAGCAGAGGGGACAGTTGCGTTTCTGTGATTCTCAGAGACAGATTGGGGCCTGAGCTTTTGTACTATTTCTGTTCAGATTGAGTTATGATTGCAAGCCATTAAGTAGAAACAAATGAGTACCATTGTAACGTCACTCGAAATGAAAAATTTGAGAACCGTGTTGAAAAAATAGCGTTGTTATTAAGAAAGTCATTCTTAACATAGAGACTGGGGTGTTAACTATTCTGTACTTTCACCTAACAAATAAATAAAGAAAAAAATAAATCAAATTGGGAAATTGAAACTGTCACCGGAAGTTATATTACGGATGAAGTTTGATATCAGAAACTAAATCTGACCGAGCACCGTTTGCTGCTGACTTTAAGTCGAGTAGTCTACTTGTTTGCCATTTTCCCCTTTTTTTAACAATCTTATGAATCCCCGCTTTGTCGTTGTAAGAAAACGCGTGGAATTAGTCACACCTGTTTGTTCCGATGCTTAGTTGGGAGAGTTCTAAAAATAATTGTGAATTTAAAAGCGAGAATAGAAAAGAAAGGTGAAAGTTTTCTTTGAGTGTGACTCATGCTAATAGCCAGACTGATTTATTGAATGCTCTACCGAATAAAATTAATTGAAAAAAAATCAAAGTTATTCGAACGAGAACATATAGAAATATTTTCGTTGAATTAATTTGGGTTGTATGTTCATACACTTACATACAATCAAAATCATATATATATATATATATATATATATATATATATATATATATATATATATATATATATATATATATATAGTAAGTTATGAAAATATATTATGCCAATTAAGCTCTACAGAGGTTTCTGCGTTTAATCCCCGGAGGAAATCGTCGGGCTAAAATGTGTAGCTTAATTGCCATAAATATATTTTCATAACTTACTACCGAGAGAGAGAAAGAGAGAGAGAGAGAGAGAGAGAGAGAGAGAGAGAGAGAGCACTGTACATGGTAGTACTAACACATCGTGACGTCACTTGCTTTATATGCATCATTCCTTCACTTATAGAAGTAGAATGTTTGTATGTCTCGCCGCTTTAAATGTGTTAAAATTATCATTGTTTATAAGCTATTCAGAATTGGCCGATCGGGTTGATTTGGGTTGAACAATACTTGTAATCCAGGGTTTCGAATCGTGTGACCGGTAGTGAATAGTCATACTTCTATGCTGATGAGTCTCGATTGAAAAGAGACGAAACGTATACGTCCATAGATAAAAAAACAATAACAAATTTTTATATATATATATATATATACTAGCAGTAGCTCGACATCCAAGTAATGTCTAAATACAGAATAGCTTCTCTTGTTACAATCTGCAATAATACGTATGTCAGGATTCAATAAGCGTTAATGTCAACCAAATGGAGCTGCCCTTTGGGAATTGTGCTTTCCAATGAAGCACGAATATTCGATTCCTGTGTTGGCAATACAACTCGCGGCCATGCGTGAATGTTAACCGAAACTCCTTCTCGTCAAAGTGCTATTTGGAGTCTTATCATTTGCACACGGATAACTTCAACATAGACGTTGATGTTTGCAAAACAACATTCACATATATCTATCTCATAGAAAATATATATATATATATATATATATATATATATATATGGCCGATATATTTGATGTTTTATATACTTTTATGCATTTTATATTTATATATTTTCAAAGTTAAATTTTATTACCTGCAGTAATATCATTGCGGTAATGGTCCTCTGAGGAGAAGATTTTCTTTGAAAACTCATGAGTTAAGGACTTTAAAGTACTTTGCTTTAACTTCGAATTCTAATAAAATTTGATTCGCACTTTATTTTATTCTTTCACTTTATCTAGTACTATATATATATATGTATGTATGTATGTATATATATATATATGTATGTATATATATATATATATATATATATATATATATATATATATATATATATATTAGTCTCGGAAGTTTCTCAACCATTAAAACTAAACAAATTTAAAAAATATATATATATATAATCTACGGAAATGTGTTTAGTCGGCATATGATTGATCAGCCTGGCTTTACCTAGCGAGATTCGAAACTGGGACTCCAGAAACTGAAGTCTAACGCTCTACCACTCAGGCAATTGTCGCTAGTGTACGGAATGCATCGCTCTTTATAGATGCCATTTTTTGTTTACTTTATAAACTCTGAACAAATTCAACTATTTATACAGAGAAGCATTTTACTTAAATGCTAGGTGTGAATATATACATATGAATCTATAATACAGGATACAACGCCGAACATGCTAGATGATAATTTGTTTCGGCTTACGTCGTGCTTTCACAAGCCTTGCATCTGTATATACACGTATTAAGTTGTCATATGTTTCTATGACTCAACTTAATGCAACCGAAAATATTGATTTTTTTAAATTGGTAAATAAAAACAAATGCAATACGAATTCCTTTACATTGTGAAGTGATTTTACGTTTTGCTACGCAAACCCACGCACTCCCCCTCTTTTCTCATAATCCCCCCTCTCTGTCTCTCTCCCCTATTGTCAGTGTGACATTATTAATTAATAACAAAATATTAATTATTGAAAACCTGCAATATTAGGCTGAATGTGTTGTTCTTGCTAATTACGAATTACGGAAATCCATTAAAAGCAAAGATTTAATTGAAATCATGAGATAAAACAAAATACGGCTTAACGTGTATATATATATATATATATATATATATATATATATATATATATATGAATTTTAATATATATATATATATATATATATGTATACATATATATAAATATATTAAATATATATACATATATATAAATATTTTAATATATATATATATAAATGTTTTAATATATATATATATATATATATATATATATATATATATATATATATATATATATATATATATATATAAATTCCCGAAACAGTTTTTCGTGGTAAACAACTGATGATCCCTTAAAATAGTGTTAGAAATAAACTAATATAATAACTGTAAAAAATAAATTGACTTACATGAGTGATTTTCCACTGGAAGACTTGGGACTATAATTTTTTTTTTTTTTTTAATATAGTTTTAATGGTTGAGAAACTTCCGAGACTATATATATATATATATATATATATATATATATATATATATATATATATATATATATATATATATATATATATATATATAATAATGCTAATAATCCAGGTGAAAAATATCCACAGGGTGGTAATCCAGAGAATTTTTACCGGGTTTATAAAAAGTGCTCAATATCAAAATAGAGCTTTATATATGATAATTTTATTTACACAGACATGTACAAAATCTGCGACACTGGCATGTCGATGTTATCGATCAACAGTTACTATAAACCGAGATCTCATCAGGCAGAGTTAGAATCCGATCTTAATCTCAGATCATATTTGGAGAGAGGTTCTCTCCAAATATGATCTGAGGTTAAGATCGGATTCTAACTCTGCCTGATGAGATCTCAGTTGATAGTAACGTTTGATCGATAACATCGACATGCCAGTGTCGCAGATTTTGTACACGTCTCTGTAAATAAAATGATCACATATATATATATATATATATATTTCAAGAGATGACAGATGAAAATAACAACATTACAATAATACAATATTTATTAAAACATCAGAAGTTCAAAGCAAGGAGTTTAATATCCTTAATCCATGTGTTTTCAAAGACAAATCTTTTCATTAGAGGATAAAAAAGCGATAATGTAATTAGATGAAGGATATGAGACTCTTTGCTTTGGACTTCTGATGTTTTAATAAATATTGAATGTTTGCAATTTTTATTCTCATTTTTCATCTCTTGAATTGATTGCTCTATTCAATATATTGAGCTTTATATTATTACGATAGATTATTATTAAACGATTATTCAATTACCTTTAATTTTATTTAATATTCTAATATATATATGTTGATTTATATATATATGCATATATATATCATATTTATAAATAAATATTAATTATTTGTTACCTACAGACATCGATGTTCCATGCTTACGCAATCTTCAGTGAAGGAAGTTAATTTCCGACGGTCGATCACAAATCGCCACTGATTCACAGTCAAGAGCGTTTCCCGTTGGCCAACACAAATTAGGTTAGGATTAAGAAGGAATTAAACGTTGTAAATGCCCAGTCGGTGGGTATTTTACAACGAGCAGCGAATAGTGATCTGCAACAACAAACCGTGTTGGAACTCGCAATGAAGCTAGTAGGATTGCTTGTTATTAAACTCACTCAGAGTGTTCGGCCTTAGTAAAGGGGGCTTTTTATAGTATTTATAAATACATATTAATTATTGATTATATATATATATATATATATATATATATATATATATATATATATATATATATATATATATAAGCTTCTTTAGACTATATATATATATATGTGATTTTATGAAGGCTTACCAAAGCATTCCTTTCAAGACACCAATGATCACCATTAAAGATATTTTTCTTACAAATACTATTTATTCAAATTAAATGTTTTTTCCTACACGTGTTTCACTACCAAGCAGTTACTTGCTTGGCAGATCATCAGGGAAATTAAATGTCTGGAATACTGGTTTCAACTGCCGACAAAACACAATGTGACGTTGTAATAGTTGAGGTCACTTAAGAAGAGAAGAGGAAAAAAATAATAAAATAAAAATAAAAATAAAAGTCAAACTTAAAAAGCAAGGAAGAACAACGATAAAAAAAGAAATATATATATATATATATATAGCTGCCCATTTTTCCTATTCTCTGTCTGTCCGTTTTTCGGTTTGTTTGTACGCCTTTCATGCTTCAGTTTGAAATATAACAAGATTATCCTGGGGTGAGTAAAAAAAAACAGGATAGTAAATAAGGATTCAATATTTCGAATACAAAACGCGATAAACGCCATTTTCAAAATTGCAAAGCTATAAACTACAAAAACTGTATCTTTACAAAACTCTCCTCAACCCTTTAATTATGTCTTTCTACAATGAGATATCGAAATAAGTTTTTGTTTCTTTCAATTAAATGTAATCTGATACTAGAAATCTAGATTTGATATCATTGTATTTTTATTGTTTAATTTCTCAAATGAAACCAAAATGAATTTATCGCGTTTTGCATTCGAACTTTTCAATTATAACCGCGATGGCTACGAGATGATGTGTTGGAAAACGTGACGTTTGGATTGCGACTGTCAGTGTTTTTATAATTTCAAAGTGGAGATGAAATAAATCAACATGTTATAGTTTGTATATTGAGATATGGTGATTGAGGAATGTGTTAAATAGGATTTTCAGCATTACGTCACTGATCGAGATAGAACAAGAAGACGCGACTTGTGATCGACGTGAGCGGAGGTTCCGGTTTTTGTTCCCGTCCTGGAGAATTTTTGTAAACAGAAGAGAAAGGGGGGGCTCAAGTAATTACCATTTAATTAATTAATCTTTTCAAGTCAGCGTTTATAATATTTGTATATCTTCAGAATTGGGAAACTATTAATCAATAAATTTACATTAGATAACATTAAATAACATTATACAGGGTGGGCCAAAATAAGGGTCCTATCTTTAAATTTGAATAACTTGAATTTGAATAACTTCCACAAAATAAAAGTTAAACTCACCAAACTTTATGTGTGTGTAGACTGACCCTTCCGAGATTTTTTGAAATAAACAAAACAAATTTTAGCCGAAAAACACTTCTTAAAACTTACAAAAACTAAAGTATTGTTTTTTACACTGTTTTGAGTTTTTTAAGCAAAAATAATGTTTTCTAAATGAGGGTACGTTCCTTAGGGCTAATACGGCTGATGCTTGCTTCGGAAGGGGTCCTTTACTTATTCTAAAAAAAAAATTTTTTTAAATCAATAAATAAAAAAGTTATGAATTTTTTAAAATAGGACCCTTATTTTTGCCCACCCTGTATTACATATAAACAAAGAAGAACGAAGTTTCAAGACGAGGCTGTTATTAGGACGGAAAACGTGTCAAGAATCATACCTAAACTAATACTTCTTCACCTTCCTTATATACCGTTATTAAAAGTCGTTCAGACACTAGACGGGTTTCGTCATTTACATAATACATTCCTTTTAACCTTCAATTAAATTCATATTTACAAATATACACTTATAACTGCTATTATCAAGTTTACATATGTATTTACAATATTTTCCGATAAGTGATATTAATAAAAATTATTCATACAATTAATTAAAGCCATTTTCTTCAAGGTGTTAACTAATGTACGGTATGACGTAAGGAAAAGCAAAATAAGAAGCAATCAATTTTAAATTTTATTTGCAATTTAGAAATAGATCACAACTTGTAGAAAACCAGTTCAGTTCTTCTAAGGATATAAAACAACATGATAGAAGAGAATTATTTGCTATATTGAAATAGGTGCTTCTCTAAATTAAAACCAGAGCTTAAATCGACTTGGTGTCGTCAGGGTTAGGGTTAGGGTCAGGCTTAGCTTGGTTCCTCATCTGGAAAACTACCTTAAAATAAAAACAATCATTAGATTAAAAACAATGACATATGATACTTAATTAATAAAACATCATTTTTCAAAATAAATATAAAAATTAGTTTACCTTGCGACTGATATAACATATACATAAGACGTATACAAAAGAGATGGTGCGTCTACTGTTTAAAGTTAAATTAACTTGAAAAAAAGCGTTTAGACTTTACTGTTTATGTGAGATGTGGCTCAAACTTTACTGCGAATCAGTGGCGATTTTTAGTCGGAGTTCGCGCTAGTCGACCGTCGGGAAATTACTTCCTGCACTGAAGATTGCGTAAGCCGTAAACATCGATGTCTGTAGGTAATAAATAATGAATGTGTATTTATAAATATTATTGTATAGCCCCCATTACTAAGGCTGGGCACTCTGAGTGAATTTAATAACAAGCAGTACTACTAGCTTCATTGCGAGATCCAACACGATTTGTTGTTGTTGTTGATCACTCTTCGCCGCTTGCTGTGAATACTCGTCGACTTGCTATTTACAAAGTTAAATTCCTACTAAATTCTAAGCTAATTTCTGGTGGCCAACTGGTAAATCTCCTGACTGTGAATCAGTGGCGATTTGTAGTCGGAGTTCACGTAAAACAAAATCGTAGGATAAATTTCAGAGAAAACATTTATAATCAATGAAACGGGCGGTTAGCAAAAAATGAAAATTGCTAAACTTTTCCTTAAGGCCTTATCGTCTGACCCTCTAAGATGAAACGTCAGAATGATAAATTAAAAACTAAGAAAATCGAATGAGATATGAGGGGGAAAATTGTTTAAGTTGGAGAAAACGATTGAGAGAAAAAAAAGTAAATCTCTCAACGTTATGGTGAATTTGAATCATTAAAGATCTCCAACTGATGCTTGAAAATCTTTTGTCTACACAGGCTAGGTTAAGAATTGTTAATAACTAACGCCTCAATAATATTGAGATGATAGTTCGACCTGGCACTGTGTAAAACAGAAAACCACCTATCGGAATACTTGTCAGAACAACTATTTGTACTAACCAGGTGATTACCGATGGCTGATTCCTGAGCCTGAAAGTTCCCGGATGATCTCGAAACCTTGTGTAAACGAATATCACGTGGTATGTGTTGGGATATTCTAATTTCTAATATATATATATATATATATATATATATATATATATATATATATATATATATATATATATAATTTTTAAATGTTGACTTAAATTAAATATAATTGAATTATCGTTTAATAATAATCTATCGTGATAATATAAAGCTCGATATATTTAATAGAGCAATCAATTCTAGAGATGAAAGATGGGAATAAAAAATTGTAAAGATACAATATTTATTAGAACACCAAAAGTTCAAAGCAATGGGATTCATATCTTAATCTCCTCATCTTTATCTCTCTCTCTCTCTCTCTCTCTCTCTCTCTCTCTCTCTCTCTCTAAATATATATATATATATATATATATATATATATATATATATATATATATATATAATAGCAGGTTGCATGTGCCAATCTGAGGTCCTGGAAGTTATTCAAGCGTTGCGCTGTGGACGGTTTGATTTTTTTCTGGAAGGGTACCTATGTTGAGGTTGATCTAAGGGTATGTCTTCCGTGGGGGATTTTCTCCTTCTTTTTCCCCTTTTTCCCCCTTTTTCCGATTTTTCCCCCTTTTTCCGATTTTTCCCTTTTTTCCCCCTTTCTTCAATTGCGTCAAACTTAATTCTTGTGAACCGCATCACACAGCGACCACATTTTACTAAGTTTTATTTAGCTGTCTTTTAAACCTATTTTCTTTTTTTTTCTTCTTAATTGATTTCAACTAGGTCAATCCCCTGTGGGGTATTGTCAGTTGTTGAGGTCAATATCTTAGGTGTTGTATCTCCCATGATGAACTGCCTAGCAAGTGCCTTGCTAGGTCGCGAAACACGTGTAGGAACAAAACCTTTACGAAATAAATAAATGATAAAATAAATGATTGTTTCGTTGTGTTGAATCCTCTCTTGAAAGCAATATCTTCGTAAACTCTCCAAATATATATATAAATATATATATATATATGTATATATATATATATATGTATATATATATATATATATATATATATATATATATATATATATATATATATATACAATAATATTTTTTAAATAAATATTAAATATTTAAAGTATACCTAGAGACATCGATGTTTCATTCTAACGCATTCTTCAGTCTAGGAACTAATTCTCAACGGTCGGTGGGCGCGAACCCCGAACACAAATCGCCACTGATTCGTAGTCGGAGATCTTACCCGCAGGGCATTGCCAACCAGTTAGTAAATAGAGAGAAATTTTAACTGTAAATAGCAGAATTACTACTACTCACCAAGTAGATAAGAGTGATCTACGAAACGTCGGACCATGCATATAGCTATTTGTACTGCTTGTTATTAAAGCTCCTCGAAAAGTGCCCAGCCTCTGTGGGAGGGGGCTGATAAACAATAATATTTTTTAAATAAATATTAAATATTTAAAATATACCTAGAGACATCGATGTTTCATGCTAACGCAATCTTCAGTCTAGGAACTAATTCTCAACGGTCGGTGGGCGCGAACCTATATATATATATATATATATATATATATATATATATATATATATATATATATATATATAGTCTCGGAAGTTTCTCAACCATTAAAACTGAAAAAAAACCTTAAGTCCCAGACCGCTCAGTGGAAAATCACTCATGCAAATCAATTTATCCTTTACAGTCATTATATCAGCCCGCCTCCAACACCACCCAAGGGACCATCAGGTGTTTTACCATGAAAAACTGTTTCGGGAATTTAAAAACAAGACAGCATTCAATTTCATGGCTTCCCAGCAGAGTTGATCAGACCCCACCTCCTATATATATATGTAGTATGCAATAGTAAATAAATTAGTATAGATTAATGATCATAACGTTTGGAACCACCTGTTAAGTGCAAGGGTTGGTAATGTGGACTTTATTTAGTTTTATTTAGTTTTATTTAGCGTTTGAAGTTTCTGATATTCTCTGAACAGGGGGTTTTGCTTGATATATTGTATGTTTATATAGAAAAGAATATATCGTTAAAAAGGGGGAAGGTTAACGTTTTTCCGGCTTACAAACATAGTTACCAGGAAATGAACAGTTCCATAAACAGTTTTCTTAAATAAAGATAGACTTTTAAAAAAAATATGAATTAAAAATTAAAACAAAGCAGGTATAGTCTTTCTGAAACTTACACATTTATCTGAAGAATGGTGATGTTATGGTGGTCGCGTCATGCCGATGTAAATACCATTTGTTCTGTTTGATTATGAAAAGAAATCTCTTTTTTTGTAGTGTTTCATCCGGGTAGTAAATTTTAATTTTGTTGGATTCATTAAATTTAACGAATGTGATAGCGTTAATTAAGAAATTATATCATTCTAATTAAGAATGTTAATCAAAACATTTTGGTCAAGTATTTAATTAAGTTAATGTTAACCAGTGGCTAACCACTCGTTTACCTGATTCATATCTTTGACTTAAACTTGTTTGCTAGCTATCATATTAACCAGGTAACCTACGGGCTGACTTGAACCATCAGCTCTAATTTTCAGAATGAGATATGGTTCAGCTCGATCATTGGAGATGTGAGAGGTGGTTAAGTGGATAACGACACGGCTGAAGACCTGGGTGTTCCAAGTTCGAATCAAGTCGGTTCCACAGTACCACTTTCGCTTAGGGATGTTGGCAATATTCTCGTGGTCCTTCCCGTAAGTACCCGATGTCTTTCTAGAAAAAAACATCGGGGGAAATAATGCGAACACAAAAATCATCTGATTCACACGAAAGATGAAGAAGATAGAAGATGCACACTTTCTATAATTACCTCTACAAAAAAAAATACGATTTTAAATGTTACGGCAATAAAACGACCGAGAGATAGATGACATACATAGATGGCCAACGGTATCTAACCATACAAGTTTTATATTAAGCGTGACAGGTCGACTAAAGTTATATTTAAAACTCAAGCATGACGGCGGGGTTCAGAGAAGCAGAATAGTTAATATTACTTTTTAGCTCGATGGCAATACAATGTAGGTTAGGGTTAGGGTTAGTTATAGTGTTAGATGTTAAATATAATGAAGCTGTCACAAGACGAATCTGTTTTCTTGGCGCCACTTGTATGAACTTTAATGTGTTTTAGTATTATTCATTTAATGTTGTGAGATATTTTCTAACCTTTATATTTCTTGATTCGACATCATCACCATGGCAACACAGTGATAAAACCGACAGAAGATGGAGACAATTAATAAAAAACAAAGTGGAAGAGATAAGAGCCAAGGAAAATCAATGGCATCAATGGCATATATGCAACGTGAAATCAATCCTTGTTGTTTTATTGGACGAAGCCACATATTCGTGAATATATAAGTCATGTTAGAAAAGCTCAAATTATATATATATATATATATATATATATGTATATATATATATATATATATATATATATATATATATATATATACACACAAAAATATTTGTTATTGTTTATTATCTATGTACGTATACGTTTCGTCCCTTTTCAATCAGGACTCATCAGCATAGAGATATGACTATTCACTACCGGTCGTACGATTCAAAACCCTGGATTACAATGATAATTTTAACACACTTAAAAGCTGCACGATATCCAGGCATTCTACTTCTATTAAAAAAGGAATGATGCATATAAAGCAAGTTACGTCATGAGTTGTTCGTACTACCATTTAGAGTGCTCTACTTATTTTACGAGGAGCGACAAATATATATATATATATATATACATATATATATTGAAGATATTATATATTATGTATTATATTATATGTATATATTTAGAATATATATGTATATATATATTTAGAATATATATATGTATATTCTTTTCTATATATATATATATATATATATATATATTGAATATATTATATATTATATATTATATTATATATATATATTTAGAATATATATATATATATTTAGAATATATATATATATATATATATATATATTTAGAATATATATATATATATTCTAAATATATATATATATATATATATATATATATATATATATATATATATATATATATATATATTATTTACATGAGCCCATTTAAGAGACTAAAGTTGAACACGCTCGGGGATGTTGAAAATAAACTGTCAAAAGCTCTAATGCAAAGTTCCAAATACGTTCGAAGAACACTCTCGACTAGACTGCTATATGTGCCCGCTTTTACGTACATATAGATTCCCCTTAATTGTGAAACAGTTTCTATTGGTTGAGTGGATCTTCCGACTGCTTGATTCTGTGAACCGGGTTCGCGCCTCCCGACCGTCTAAAAATGTTACTTTCTTGCACTGATGAGAGCAATAAGCTTGAAACTCTAGCGTCTGTAGGTATTATTTGATATTTATTGATAAATATTAAATATATATATATATATATATATTCACATGTATATATATATTTAATATATATATATATATATATATATATATATATATATATACATATATATATATATGTATATATATTGTGTGTGTTTGATCCGAGAACGATACATGAATTTCAAAATAGAGAAATGATAGAAGTTATAAGAAAATAATTCAAGCGAACATTCCAGTCATTTTAAGTTATCATTTCTTATCTTCTCGTAAGAACGAGAATCATCAGACGTGTTATTTTGGCTGGTTTCAGAAACCACCAGCCATAAGAACACGTCTGATGATTCTCGTCCTGACGAGATGAATTAAAGTATAACAATAAATGACTGGAATTTTACTTCCGTTTTTTTCGTTTTAAATTATATATAATTTCATTGAGCATTGAAGCGTTTTTGAACGTCACAGATCTGCGCCAGCTTCTTTCATCATTCAAACATATTATCCAATTATAACCCGCTATACGCTGTATTTGTCTATTTTACACCAGCGAATTTAGCTCGCATTCTATTGGCTTGTTATGATTGTAAATAGTACATGTGACGTAGATAGTGATTCTTTTTTTCTAAGACGTAATGTATAGCATCTGCTTTTTGGTCCCCCGATTTATAAAATATGTTTTGAGGCATTTCCGTCCGTCCGTCCGTCCGTCCGTCCGTCCGTCCGTCCGTCCGTCCGTCCGTCCGTACGTCTGTCCGTCCGTCCGTCCGTCCGTCCGTCCGTCCATCCGTCCGTCCGGATTTTTTTCCGCAACCATCCATTGAATTTCTTTGTAAATTTTGCATGAAGTTGTAACTTTGGTCAGGTTAGAAAGTGACATTCTCCGATTTTTGAAGAGAAATTTGGTTATCCCACCCCCAGGGGGTCAAAAGCCCCGAAATTGCAAAAAATGACATTTTTTGTCACATAACTTTTCATCCATCCATTCAATTTCTCTGAAACTTGGCCAAAATGTGGAGGCAATTGTTCCTAATAGAAAATAAGTATCGCTGACCTTGGAAAATATCTGGGTCGCGCCTCCAGGGGGTCAAAAGTCCCCAAAATGGCAAAAAATGACCCTTTTCTGCCATAACGTTTGATCCATCAATTCAATTTTTGTGAAACTTGGCCAAAATTTAGAGGCAATTGTTCTGCATGTAAAATGAGCATCCTTGACCTCGGTAAAATTCTGGTTCACGCCCCCAGGGGGTCAAAGGGTGGTCAAAAATGCTCCAAATTGCCCAAATTTATTCCATTTTACACTCGCCACATCGAGTCACATAGAGAGGTGGACCACGCACGCGCGGCTTGTTTTCTTTTTAATCGACCACGTTGTTTGCGTATCACCTGACTCATTTGTATAGGTTTCTCTGCGTCTCATTCTGTTTGTGTCAAACATGCCCAAATTGCATCCGTATAGATACTATATTCTGTGACGATATCAGGATGTGGCAGAACTGAAACATTCCTTTTAATCTATCAAATCTGACTGACATTCATCGTATCACTACAACAAAATATATTTCTTTCTCAGCTGATTTTTTAAATGAAAATATTTTTTCATTTTTGTTAACACATTTCACCCCAAACAAGGTAGGCCGCCACTGTAGACGTAAGGGGCTACTGAAAATTTTGATTTAATTTTTAGGGGTCATCCAAAGTTGGGGAGTGTGCATTAGATGATTCTTTATTGAAGAGCATAACGAAACCATGTATGCACATATGTAACTAATAATGTTTGTATAAATACAGCTCTACTTGTTATTGAACACTTTTTTTAATATACACTGGAGTCTCAATGGATTAAGATCGATCGAAACAAATATAATACATGTACTTGTATATATATATATTTATATATATATATATATATATATATAGAGAGAGAGAGAGAGAGAGAGAGAGAGACGAATTTTAACTCGACTGCGATAAATATTTCTTAATTAATTAAAGGATTAAACGAAAAACGAAGAGGAAACAAATATGCTGATACTTCTGACAAGGGTGTATAGCACCGAAAGTACTCAAGTTTTTAAACTAAATAAATAATTTATTTAAAAAAATGCGTTGCCAAGGTTTTAAAAATATATTTTCAGAATATTCTCCTTATTATTGCCATTTCACCAACGCTTCCATGTGTGACTTTTCATTATATATATATATATATATATATATATATATATATATAAATATATATATATATATATATATATATATATTGAACCAGAAATTGACACGACGGTTGAACCGGCGGTTTCGTACACTGTTGAATTGGGTCTCAGGCACTCATAGGCACTCATACACATATATATATATATATATATATATATATATATATATATATATATATATATATATATATATATATATATATATATATATATATATATATATATATATAGTCTTGGAAGTTTCTCAACCATTAAAACTATATTGAAAAAACAACAAACAAAAAAACAAAAAACAAAACAAACCTTAAGTCCCAAGTCTTTCAGTGGAAAATCACTCATGTAAGTCAATTTAACTTTTTCAGTTATTATATTAGTTCGCTTCTAACATTATTTAAGGGATCATCAGTTGTTTACCATGAAAAACTGTTTCGGGAATTTAAAAACAAGACAGTATTTAATTTCATGGCTTCCAAGCAGAGTTGATCAGACCCCATTTCCCTTAAAAGACAAAAAACATAAACGTTCCGTATACTAAACCTAAGTTTTGTTCCGTATAAATGTTTTGATAACTTATATATATATATATATATATATATATATATATATATATATATATATATATATATATATATATATATATATATATATATATATATTTATATATGTATATATATATATAAATATATATATTTATATATATATATATATATATATATTTATATATGTTCCTGAGTGCATGTACACACGTGTACGGAGCGTGCATTGTTGACTACGTGAGGTTAGCTGTATCTATGGTGAGATAAATTTGTCCACAGGGCACAGACGTAAAGAATCACATCTGGGATTTGCATGAGAAGAAGCACGTAAAAGAAATTCTGATGAAGTCGAAAAGATAGTGTGAAACCCCTGTTGGTGCCAGTGT